>VYZP01008281.1:15539-41097 GCA_013400635.1 Hypocryptadius cinnamomeus | reverse complement strand
TTATCTCTCTCATACTTCATATGAGTCAAGGTAAGCAGCACTTGAATACAGTGGAAATATTGAGATATTGGACATTTCAGTTACTTAAGTGAGCCTCTTTAATGTCTTCATTGGACCCACAAGTTTTTGAAGTATGTTGTAGTTAAACCAAAATTTGAAATAATTTAATTTTAAAATATAACTTCTTCAGATAGATAATGACAAATTGCAATAACATTTAATTAATAATTTACTTATACATGGTGTAACTCTACTTCTTAAGACATGCATGATGTTGTGAAGTACCTGTTAGTGAGATAAGGGCAGTGGCTTTCCAGAAGATTTTAGTCTCAGAGCTCAATTCTCAGGAAAAGTCTTTCAAAATTTTACTGTCTTGAACTCTAGCACACTCTCCCAATATTTTCAACCCTCTGTCCTATGCACACTCCATTACTTTACTATGACAAATTTGGGGGAGATTTTGCATGGATATCTAAACATACAGAGTCATTATAGATCCAGTATGTTCTCTTATTTTCTCTAACAAATGGTAATTATTTGGTATTATGTTTCTAATGGGCACTGCAGGAAAACCTGTCCCTTCTGTGACATGAGGAATGGCCTGTTTACTTGCATGCCTTCAAACTCCCTCTGTGTAAGGCATTGGGAACAAAACCAGCAAAACTTAATTGTTTACTTGCCAATTCCAATAGCAAAAAATGTTTAACATGAGAAGGATCTTGTTGTCTGTGAATCCATTAGAATATCCATCATTTCATGGGTTTTGTGCTCCTCTCAAAGAAGTATAGTCTGCATTTCTTCATTTCCATTTTTCTTTAAAAACTACTATGCTTTTTATGATCTTGTCAATCAAATTCTTTATTTGTTTTATTCTAAGTGTCTTTTTCTTTATAATAACTTCTGATTGAAACAAAAGGCTTTTGCTTTCTCTTAGCAATGTTGATGCTGTTAAATGACTTTAATGTTGGAAATGACTAAATGTTGGAAAGGAAGAAAGCAGACCATTAACCTACTGAAGAGCATTGGTATTAGGCATGTTAAATACACATTTCTTCCCTTCTAAAAATAAGTGTATAACAATTGGTCTGTTTGCCTTTTTCTAATTGTGTGTTCTTAAAACGGTAAAATTAATTTCTTGAATCCTTTTGTCATTTCAGTTTTGCTCTGTGCGCAGTGTCTCTTTCAATCACTTCCAGGAGACTGAGTTTCAGATTTACTGTGCGTTCTTAATATGAGTTGCATGTTTTCATGCTAATAGGGATTTTGAAATGGGTGAGCTACTCAAATGTAATTGTACTTGTTTAAACTATTTCCAGGTACACCCACCTTTATGGAAGCATTAGCAGCCAATGGTACAACCAACATGCAGACATCTGTAACAGGAGTGACAGCCAGCAAACGAAGGTTTATTGATGACAGGAGAGATCAACCCTTTGATAAAAGGCTACGTTTCAGCGTGAGACAAACGGAGAGCGCGTACCGGTACAGAGACATTGTTGTCAGGAAACAAGATGGATTCACACACATTTTGCTATCAACAAAATCATCTGAAAATAATTCATTAAATCCAGAGGTCAGAACAATTCTGATTTTGGGAGGGGAGGGGAAGGGAATTTTAAGTCCTTGCCTCGTTTCTGCTTGTTATTCAGGCACAAGTGTGCACAAAACACGATACAAGATGTGTTTACTTGCAAGATGTTATATGTACAGTTGACTCTATGTGTAACTCTCTTGCATTTAAAAGCTCTGTTACCTGACCATGTTGATGTGTACTGTCTTTTATGAGATGTGCAGTGATTTATAAAGTGCAACTTGAAAAAAGCTTTAGCCTCAATTGAGGTTCTTTTTTTTTCTGTACTGGTTGCATATGCCATCTGCTGTCCAAATTACAGAAATGCTAAATGAGTGCTTTAGTTACAGATAACACCTAATGGATCTTTCCTTAATGATTTAATTATCTTTGTCTAATTACATTTTTCAAATGCAAAGCTTCTAATACATTAACTTCCCCTTTTTTGGATAATGAAGAAAGTTAACTTTTCTAATAAGATGTTTGAGTGGATCCTAAGGAAAAATTAAAGATGTTGAAGGGTCTCATAGGGGGAGGAAGGGAAGAGAACAGCATGCTACTTTGTAATAATGGATTTAAATGATTCTTATGAAACTTTTATTTTCCAGGTAATGAAGGAAGTCCAAAGTGCGCTGAACACAGCAGCTGCAGATGACAGTAAACTTGTGCTGTTCAGTGCAGTTGGTAGCATTTTCTGCTGTGGTCTTGATTTTATTTATTTTATACGACGTTTAACAGATGATAGAAAAAAGGAAAGCACTAAGATGGCAGAAGCTATTAGGTATGTATGGCTATCTTCAGTCATCTGATGGGTATTGTTCATCATATGGCCTGGCTTGTTCTATCTTTATTTCAAAAGCCTCTTATTCAGAAAGATCTCAGACATTCACCTGTTACATTATAACGTGCAGCACTTCTTTATGCTTCCTGTCCTTTTCTATTTGGGTTGTCATTTCATGCATTTTTAATTTTAAATTTTAAATGTGAAAACTGGGAGTATTGTAATACTCCTCCAGTTAAAACCAATATTAAAATACTTCAATAGCCATAGGGTTTCCAGAAAACAAATTTAATACACCAAAATTCAAGACATGTATTGAATGAGTAAATTGATATAGTGCATTTAGAGAAGTGGAATGGTGGATATTTTAGAGGAGTAGATTAATACTGATGATCATCATCCCAATGCCAGGTACCAAACCTAACATTTGAACAAATTGATCTGAACTATTACCAAGGAGACAAAAATATATGGAAAAAAAAGTATGGATCTTGGAGACACATTTTAACAATACAAACAAGTACATTTGAGCACTGGTTTTGAGATCCTGGTCTCTTGTATTCTTCTAGAGTATATTCTTTCAGAGTCCTTCTTCTGTTGTTGTTATCAGTGGTCATGTTTCTAAAAAAAGGCCATGGACGTGTAAAGCCTGTTTCATTGGAGGCACAGTTAGTTTGTAAAGATGATTATGATTATTTTCATCAAAGGAAATTCTTCAGTCATTTCATGTAAAAGTTGCTTATGCAGTGACTTCAGATGTGGCCAGAAGCTCTTAGCACTGAGTATCTATCACTATTTTAATTTGGGCCCTTTCAGAAACCTGTTTTTTCACCTAATGTTCATTGTTAATAAAATGGGCAAAGGTGATTTAAAAGACTTATGAACACACATCCTTGCTTTCAAATAAGGTATTTTTCATGTATATTCTAGACATGGTCCTCTCTGGGATATTCAGACATGATTAAAATTATCTTAAGTCTCTGGATGGAATGTTTGTATGATGACTTGCATGAGATGGTTCCAGGTTTGGATTTGGGTTTTTTGCATTTAGCTGTTTGAGTTCACTAGAATGAGTTAAGGAGTGTGATAACCTTTAGTGTTGAATGCAATATAGTAGAATGGTTCTGTTTTGCAGAAATACAAAATTACATAACACAGATAGAGAGAAAACTTTAATATCACCTGTGTATGTATTCATACACACATGACTGTTTTTTCCTAAGAAGCTCTTGGAGGCATTACTGTTTGAGAGCAGAGAAGTATCCATATTTTGTGGGTACTGGAATGAGTTGTCATTTTTTTCTTCTCAATGAGGATGAGAATATGTATATGTCACCTAATAGCATACTACCCAGAGCGTTATTACCAACCAAAAGCAGGGAGATGATATGGGGAGGTTTACAGGTGTGTGAGGTGGGATAATAGAGCTCTACTATTTATATTCATAGTTTTAAAAAGCAGATTTATTTGTTAAGAAAAGCTCCTCAAGGAAGATCAATAATGCTTTGGCCATCTTCATTTATACCTTATTACTGTCACTTAAAAACACATTTGTGCTGGTGCCATACATAAAAACAGTGAGGACCAAGCAGGGCTGTGCCACAGCTGTGGTGCCCAGAGGTGTGGAAAGGCTGCAGCTTGATCTGGGAGCTGTGGGACACATGGATGTACCAAAGTGCTGTATCAGCTAATGCTTTTAGAGGGGTGTTAGATCTGCACCTGTCCAACTGCTGTGGTGGGTTGGGCTGGGAGCAATGGTAGGCTTTTACAGAATCAGAAAATGGTTGAGGTTGGAAGGGACATTTGCAGGGCATCTTGTTCAACCTGCTCGAGCAAGGTCACCTAGAGCAGGTTGGCCAGGACTATTTTCTGGGGTGTTTTTTTTAATCTCCTGAGGCTGAGAGTCCACAACCTTGTTGGCTGCCTGTTTGGTCACCCTCACAGTAAGAAAGTGTATCCTGCTGTTGAGAGGGAACCTCCCATGTTTCAGTTTGTGCCCACTGCCTCAATGGGCACCACTGAAAAGAGCCTGGGTCTGTCCTCTTTGCATCCCCTTTCAGGTACTTTTACACTTTGATAACATCCCCCTGAGCCTTCTCTTCTCCATCCTGAACAGACCCAGCTCACTGAGTCCCTGGGTCACCTCGATGCCCCTTTGCTAGATCATCTGGAGTCTCACTGAGAAGTCCACAATGACACTGGGGCTGAGCAGAGGGGCAGGATCAACTCCTGCACACTCATGACGACAACATTTCTCCTAAAGCAGTACAGGCTAGCACTGGCACACTGCTGGCTGGTGTCCACTGGGAACCCTCGCTCAATTTCTGCCAAGCTGCTTTCCAGCTTGTCTTCCAGCATACATTCATGCTTGGGGTTGTTCCTCCCCAGTCACAATGCTTTGCACTTCCCTTGTTGAGCTTTAGGAAGTTCCTGTCAGCTCATTTCTCCAGCCTGTCGAGGTCCCTTTGGATGGCAGCACAATCCTCTGGTGTGTCAGCCTGTTTTTGTGTCCTGGGCAAACTCGCTCAGGATAAGCTCTTCCCCATCAACCAAATCATCAGCGAAGCTGTTGAACAGTGCTGGACCCATCACTGACTCCGTGGGGTGCAACACTTAAATCACTGGCCTGTGCCATGAGTCCCCACCCTCTGGGCCAGCCATTCTGATATTTTCCAGTCCACCTCACTGTCTGCTCATCCAGCTCATACATCAACAGCGTGACTGTGGAACTCTTACAAGAGACAGTGCTGAAATCCTCACTCTGAACTCTGTGTAGACTATCCACCTCTCTCTCCTCATCCACCAAATAACCACCTCATTGTGGAAGGTTATCAGGTTGTGTTTTAAAGTGATGTCACTGGGAAGATGAATTATTATGGAGTTTTCAAGGGCTGGTATGTTTTACACTCTCAATATATGTAGTGAGCGCATGTTTCTGTTTCTCTTCAGGAATTTTGTGAATACTTTTATTCAGTTTAAGAAGCCTATCATTGTAGCAGTAAATGGCCCAGCCATTGGACTTGGAGCATCTATATTGCCTCTGTGTGACGTGGTCTGGGCCAACGAGAAGGCCTGGTTTCAGACACCATACACTACTTTTGGACAAAGTCCAGATGGATGTTCATCCCTTACATTCCCTCGGATAATGGGCCTGGCTTCTGTAAGTAGCTTGCAGGGTAGGGGCTGGCAGCTTCACAATTCAGTTGGGATAATTTATCCAGTGTGATTTCAAGACTTTTTGCCTTCCTGTGTTGTCTTTTTCTTAATATTTTTCTTTCTCTCATGAAAACCTTTCATGAGAAGCCACCCTTAATAGCTTTTCTGCTCCATGCTCTTACAACTTACTCTTCACCTGCACGCACAAAACAGAAAGCAGGCATGGGATTTAATCCCACCTTTGACCCTGATGGTGTCAGAAGGGTCATGTCCTGTGTACCAAGACAAATCTCCCCTGCTGCTGCCTCATGGGGACCAGCCACGGGTTCTTGCGCTCAGCACAGCACCAGCGTGGCACTCAGTGTCACTGCACAGCAGAGCACTGTGACACCAGCCAGGAGCAGTGTTATGCCACTATGCAAAATAACTATTTCAGCTTCAAAAGCTATTTAAGAATTTCCTACCTATGTTATTTTCATGTTGCTTAGTGTTTTTTCATGCTGTGTTCTTTGAAAACTTAGACCTACGTCCTATTCCAATTTGGACAGTATGAAACAAGTGCTTGTGGCTACACCTGTTTTCCAAAATTGCTGTTTGTTGTAAAAACCATTTTTTCCCTGTAGGTATTTATTGATTAAAAAATATATATATTAAAACACCAGTTCTAAAAGATCTAATAGCTTATTGTGTCATATTTGGATTTAGTTATTAGAAGAGAACAGAAAAGGTAACTGAAATAGATTAACAGTTATAAGAGTATCTTTAATATCTTAGCATGTTTCAAATTACTGATTGTTCCTTTCCCTTTTTATTTGGCCATCCATCCATTCATTCATCCATTCCATACATCCTCGTCCTTTAAAGACTTGTGGTTGTTACTTTTCATTTCTTTAGAAGTCGTACAAAAAACACAAGCTCTTCCCTAGTGTACTCTTTCATGTGTGTTCGTGAATGCTCTCATTCTTAAATACTAAGATTTTAATGAAAAGCTTCCAGTGGTAACAATTTCAAAATGATCAGTGCAAAAAGGGGAAAAAATCCACTGGTTTTGTACTATCCTTGACTCTCTGCAGCAAAGCAGTGTCTCTGTGGGACAAAGCTGAACTTTACTCAGCACATTTCATGAAGTACGTTCAGAATCCATACTGAAGACTTTGATAAAGAAGCATGTTTTTTGTCTGTATAAAAGAGAGAGAGATGTCAGCAGGAAGATGTTATGAGTGAAATGCAAAACGTTCAGGGGAAAAAAATATACAAAGCAAAGAATTAAGGCCTCTGTATGCATCATAACATTTTCTACAAATGTATTGATTAAGCAAGAGTAGCACCACCCCTAACTCTTGTAAGTCAGTCTTAAAATGCAATGTTGTTAGCTGCAGCTATGTAAAAATGTTCCATTGCAAGATTCCTGGAAATATCTTCCATGTGGGGCCAGTCACCTTCTGTGGGTGAGCAGGTCTGTCATGGATGGGGTTATGTTTTTTCCTATTTTCAACCATGGGTTTATTCCAGGAAATTTGAAGCCCAAACCTTAGGCTTCAAAATTGATACCGTCTTGGAATTACCAAGAATTTTAGAAGTGTCCCTAAACTTGGCTTTTGAGTTTTGAAAATAATCTGTAATACACATGAAGGTGATGTCTGTATGGGGAGATGTTATTATGAGTTATTATGGAGCTCTTGCTCTGGTTGTCAGGTCCTAGATACGAAGCCCAGGAGCACATCACACTGGGTCTCCCTGCCAGGCCCCAGCACTCTGGGCAGGATATCTCAGCTTTCCTGTCAGTCATGAGGGAAGAACGGTTCCATAGTGCCTGGAGTCCCTGTCACAGCCAGGATCTGGGGTGGCCAGCTGCCTCCTGCTCATTGTGCAAGAGAGCTGAGGGGCTCCATGGCCCCTGGTGCCTGTGGCCTTGCACAAAAGGACCCTGGTGAGCCTCAGAGCCCTCACTGGAAGAGAGTCCAGAGGTCCAAGTGAAGTTCCTCTGTGGAAGGAGACATTTTCTACTCAGAGTAGAAAATGAAGTTTGCTAATGAGAATCTTAGTGAAATATTTTTGTCACACTCATTTCTATTGCTGTAGTATATTTCTTGGAAAGTAACCACCAAGTGAGTTAATTTTTACAGCAGGTACAAGGCATGATTATGATGAAAGCTTGTTTAGCAGTTGGTCTCCAGCAGATGTTGTGTATAGATCAAAAGTGAAGATGCCAGAGCAAGAGATTTTCCTTCAAAACCTGTCAAGTGAGAACATCAATGGGAATGCTCATTTCTTGTGAGATTTTATGCTAATACTGTGTTACAGCTGGCAGAAATAAGATAACTGCACCATTCTCACTTACGGTGTTTCATGTTCAGGAGAACTCAGCAGTTGCAACTAAGTTTTAGAGGGGAAAAAAAGGCTTTCTAGCATTTGTTTTTGTCCTTGCAAAGAACATGTCAAGAATATGTAGACCTGATCACCTGGCTTAAATGCTTGCCTGTCCTAACTATTAGTTAGATTGACTTCATATTTTGATCTTTCATGGAAATGTTAAGTGGTTTTTAAATTATTTTGGAAGACCAATTTTTCCCCAACTGTAGGAAAAAGGATTCCTTTTTTAGACAACCATATATACATATCTGATTTTTATCTAGTATTTCAGATTATTATTATTCACATACATTCTGGAAAATGAGAAGGAATGGTTAATGAACCTTGTATATTTGATACTGTGTTCTCAGAAGGTAGAGCTATAGGATAGATCTTGATCACAGTACAAAAGATTTGGGGTTTTATTAGCTAATATATATGAATCACAGCTTTCCATACTAACTGTGAGAGATGTGCTGATGGTAAAATCAAAGTAAAATATGCTAGGAAACTGGCTGGGTTTTTTCCTTGCATTCCTAATGAACTGGCAGTCAGGAAGTAAACTGCCAGTAGAGCCCAGACTTTGTATTTTGTTACAAAGGAACAAAGACTGCAGAGTTTCCAAATTGCTTCATGTGTAAAGTGCAATACTAGGAACATGGTAGCATAGCAAATAAGTAATTATTTATTAATAATTAATTATTTGAGATTCTTAACTGAAAGTCGCTGAAATAATTACCAAAAGTTCCAGTGTTAGAAAACATTAAAAACCTCAGTATTTTTCCCTCAAAAATGTTGTACCTGTCAGGTTTGTGTTTTAGAACAGCCTTATTTCTTATATTTCAAGAATCCAGTAATGGGTTTGTCATATTTTTCAGTGGAAATAAGTCATTATGAAACAATAACACTTGATTTTTTTTTTGAGGCTGATTATTACTCTGACTTCTTAATTTCCACTGCCTGTTTCCATGTAAATGTCACTGCAAACTGTATAAAAAACTTCACTAAAGCTAGAATTAAAGTGGCTGTAGGACAAAGATTTAATGGGGAAATTGGTACATAGTGAAGTGCATGATAATTGGAAATCAAAGACATTTACAGAACTAGAGAGAGGATTCTTGTTGCATAGAAGGTTGTACTCAATTCTGTACCTTAAACCATGTGCAAGATCTTTTAAATACTGGGGTTTTTTAATAAGACTGCTATATCAGATTCTGAAAGGATTTATCAGTTCAGTATTGGACTCTTCAAGAAAATGTGAATGTTTATTTTCTATTAATTTGGTCACAAATTGGAATACATCATTATAAAGGGCAAGCTGATGTATTCATTGCTGTTCTACAGATTTGCCAGGCATTATAACCTATTCCCACATACACAGATAATCAAGTCAGCAATACTGCAAGAAAGGCAGAGCTAACAAACATTCACAGCCAGGAAATGACTTAAAGACATTTTCACATTTAACCATTAATCACAGACGTCCACATTTCAATAACTACTGACCTAGTACTGGTCAACAATACGGACCAGCCAGCTGTAGGCCAGTATTTTTTTTTTAAATTAATACTTGGAAGAGCTGTAATAAAACTATTTCAAACAGTGCAGGCATTTTTCTTATTTGTTTTGAACATTTTTCCTTTGATGAGTTTTGTCTCATTACATTTCATACCAGAAGTAACTTTTTATCCCTTCAGGCCAATGAAATGTTGTTCAGTGGAAGGAAGTTGACGGCGCAGGAAGCTTGTGCCAAAGGACTCGTCTCTCAAGTGTTCTGGCCAGGAACATTCACACAGGAAGTAATGGTTCGAATTAAAGAACTTGTCACATGTAATTCAGTTGTAAGTTTCCTTTATCTTCTTGTATTTTTATGATTAGATGAATAAGAATTAGTCTAAGTAGTACTGGACTGCATCTTTTTGTCCTGAAAAAAATGTCTTTTCATGAAACAAGGACTGCATTATAGTACAGCAATGTTTTTTGACAGATTTTTATGTATCTTTCTGGTTTGGGTTTTTTTAGGATTCTTTTTAAAGTTTCTATCTGATTCTTCTTAACTACAGTGTACTGTGGCATTTGATAAGGAAGATAAACCAGCATTGGATTTTTATAATATAATCTGGTATTAACATAGTTGCTGAAGTCCAACTTACTCTAATCAACAGTATAAACAGTTGCCCTAATAGCTGCACAGAAACACAGAAATCTTGAGTTAGGTTGAGTTCTAATTTAAATTACCAAGGAAATAAATACAGTCTTTGACATTGTGCTGGACTTTGTTTTATGAGTAACATGTAGTGGTTGTGTGTGCTACTGGCAGTTGCACAAGAGAGCATCAAATAGTGGTAATTTTAACTTTCTTATAAGGAAAGGTGCAGTACAAATTAACTGTTCTGTGCATTACAAATTTCGGATTTTAAAAGCAAATTATTCAATTTCTAAACAGAAGAATGAGATTTTTTTTCATTGTATTTTAAGTGCTCAAGAAATGAAGATCTGGCCAGTTATTAGAGCACTTTGGGATAAAAGTGTCATGATTAGCCTTCGCTACTATGGACTTGCACTTTCCTGTAGTTACAAAACCATATATATTTTTTCGTAGTTATTTTATGATTTTCATTATTTTCACACTTTTGTGCACTTTGAAATTGTGCTGGCATAAGGTAAAGGAAATTTTGTGAGATGCCACAAGGAAGATGACTATGAGAAACATTTCTTACAGTTATAGTAATGAATTGATAAGCTTAAGTTGATAATCAGCTCCAGCATTTTTCCATAT
The DNA here is from genome assembly GCA_013400635.1 of Hypocryptadius cinnamomeus. Lineage (NCBI taxonomy): Eukaryota > Metazoa > Chordata > Aves > Passeriformes > Zosteropidae > Hypocryptadius > Hypocryptadius cinnamomeus. The sequence goes on along the minus strand of VYZP01008281.1, from coordinate 30,459 downwards.
AAACCTGTTATATGCCCACAGAAGCACCTGGGGTGCTCAGTTCTCAGGCAATACTAACCCAAATCCCCCTTTTTAATTTTGGCCCAGGTACTTGAAGAATCCAAAGCTTTAGTACGTAACATCATGAAGGTGGACTTGGAACAAGCAAATGAAAAGGAGTGTGAAGTTTTGAAGAAGATCTGGGGCTCAGCACAAGGGATGGACTCAATGTTAAAATATCTGCAGAACAGAATTGATGAATTCTGAGGAGATGCCCGTGACACTGGAATTGTATTTCTTGGACATCGGGGCAAGCAAAATATGCCCATTTCAAAAACCCTTATATAAACTAACCCCTTGCTCAGCTTGGGAACAGGAGTGGACACACACCCCCCTCCCCTTTTATTGTCAAGGGGTTTAAAAGTACTGTATCTCTTAAATTTGAACAAAACTCCTTTCTCCCTGATTGTTACATGCAGATGTATACACACACAGGTGTATGTGTGTGCATATATNTATAAGTTAGTTTTAGTGGGTTTTTAAAAAGCCTCTCTGGGTTGTTTTTTGTTTGTTTGTTTGGGGGTTTTTTGTTTGTTTATTTTGGTTTTTTTAATAACTACATAAGTGCTCCTGTTGCTGGGTGAAAATACTACTTTATATACAGTTTGGGTTTGTTTTTGGTTCTTTTTTCCTATTTGCTGGTTTAATTGATGTATTACACCAAAAATGCATTTTATGTTCATAAATTTTAGGTTCACTTAGAATATATTATTTAATAAGTTAAAATTCTTTTGGCACACTATTAAGTAAAAAAAAAAAAAAACCCTCTTAAAAAAAAAAAAACTACCTTATATTAGATGTTTAATGTTCTTTGTCTATGCTTTTTTATTATTTGAAATATACACTATATGCAGTATGGTGTAAAAGAGTGCCCTGTGTAAATAGACCTATTTTGCATTCCTTTCAGGAGTGGTTATTGATTCCTGACTGCAGATATCTATTATTACTTGGGTATCTGTGCTTGCAATCTTATTGAATGTATTATGAAGAATGAAAATGAAATCAAACCTTATTTTTGTACAGTTTTGAACTTTTTACTTGGAACTGACCCACCTCCCCTTCCCAGTGGAGAGCTGTACAGTGTGTAAATCTGCCTTTACCTTGGATTGGTACAGTATTTTTGCATCTGTGGGACCTACTCTTTGTTCTAGTAGTTTGAACTATATATAAACTGTACAATCTGTAAAGTTTTTATAGAATAAATATTCAGCTGTGAAAACTGGTTAAATAAAACTAATATTTCTTAACACATTTTAAATGTGGTTCTCTCACAGAGTTGTCTTTTTCAAAGACACTTCCATTCTAATTTTGAAGTTGCTGAAACAAATCTTGTAACTTAGAGGCTTTAATATTTGTTTTATTTTGTTTAAAAAGCTCTTCATTTCCTTTAGATTAAAACTTGAATATTAATTTATTGATGTAAATTTTATATAAGTTTTCTCTAACAGGAGGAAAGATGGGGAAAGAAGACATAGGGAGTCATTCTGCTTTTTATTATTTTGTTAGAGTTCAAACTAATGTTCAGTAAATGGTTTTTTGCAATCTCTTAAAAAAGACTGTTTTCCTTGCAATAGTGGGGGTTAAGTTAGAATTCCTTGGTTGAATTTGATTTTAGTGAAAAGGAGAGTAAAAGATACCTTTACTTACAAGTTCTGTAATGTTAAACCTTCTGGAGTTCAACTCCAATTTGTATAAAAATCACTTTTCTAGCACCTCTAAGGCCATAGTGTTCATATATATGTGTATCAGCTGGGGGGGATTATTTATGCTTTCTTTAAACATGAAAGAACTGTTACAGTGAAGACATTTAGAATTAAATGAGTTGAAGGTACAGGCAATTCACCTGAAAAAATAATTCTACTTAATTCATTTTTTTATGTTGCTATCAGTCAGGCTGTTGTGCTGCCTACAGTTTGCATGATAAAATGTGAGTAATTAATTGGCTGTTTAAATTCCTGTCTGACTGGAAAAAGTCATTCAGGCCACTTCCTATGCACTGTCAGTAACTAACTTGACACTATTAACAAATTATGTTCTCATGCATAAATAGTACACACCTTTTGTCCATACACTGGACTACAGGAATAATGTTTCTTCAGGAAAATAGTGTCCCATTCTTTTCAGTATCTTTTGATGTGTGTGAAGGTTACAGTCAAGTCTAGTTCAGTCTCTGCAAAGCCATAATAGAACAAAGACAGGAACATTATAGACCTCTAATAACAAGCAAGAAAACATGAGAGATCATAAAAACCGACTTAAGACATTTTTTTAAAGAGTGTTTTCAAGGCTTTTCTTCACAGAAGAGTCAGGTCTTTGTTGAGCCTGATTCATTGCTGATGCTTGTACTGTTTTACATAAATTTGCAGTACTGCATAGATTACCTAACCTGAAGCATCAGATTTAGGCTTTGATGACTGACTTCAACCATAGTCACAATGTGTTCTCCCAGGTATGTGCAAACTCTGCAGCCAGCATTTCTTCTAAAGTTCCAGATTTGGGGTCACAGCCTCCCAGATGTAGTGATACTTCAAAATGGGTCTTCTGTGTTAATTCTAGTGTGAATTTGGAGGAGTTTGGAGCAGCACAAATTGTTAAACCCATGTGTAATGCAAGAATTTAGAAACAGTTTCTTTCTAAATGACTGCTGAGAGAACTTCCATAGGGCTTTTTTTTTTTTTTTTTAACAGAAAGCTTCCTGGTTTTCCTTCTTCAGGCATGAAGGCAAATCTGTTTGGGTGCCAGTGTCCAGTCAAGGGCTAGCAGAATTAGGAATAATGGTATTGGAATATAAAATTCAGCTAGTTTTATAGGCTTGCTCATTCCTGACCCCTGCATCTCCTGTCAAGACTATCCATTATCCTGATTGTAATCACTACTACACAATTTGCTTAATTAGTTATGGAACATAGAGACAATCTGTGAGGCTGTGTTGGTGCTGAAATTTAAAAGTAGCACAGGAGCCTTGATAATGCAGTGTAGGAGTTTGATTCTCTTTCTGAAATAGGCAACAGCCCAGGCACTACCCAGAACAGCAAACTGACGAGCATTGGCCACTGGGCTGCACTGACCACTTTCCCCATGGAAGTTCTATCGTATTCAGATTTGTTTTTGGAAGTAAATAAGAGAACTTTTCTCCTGATGAGCAAATAGTAACAGAGACCCATGTGCTGAAGGTACTTGCAGCTGTTTGAAAGCCACCTGTGTGCACTTAATCCCACCTTCTGCTGATGCAGGACTTTGAGCAAAAATCAGAGCAAGGTCTTAAGTCTGGGTAAACTAACCTACAACATTTTGGGGTAATCTGCAGATCTGAACCTGCCTGTAGATTTTTTCATTGTTCACGGTCCCTAATTTGCACAAATCTGGGATTTGAAACTGTTCCTCTGAGCAAGTCCTCTACTGGATTGACAACATTGCTAAGAGACACTTCCCTGTAACTCAGAAGCCGCACCATTATTATAGAAAAAATGTTCAGGGGAATTAAATTACCTGTTTACGTGGGATTCATTTCCTAAAATCAGGGATACTTGGAAAGAATAGGAAAAAACCACATAATACTGAACTATAAATTGCTTAACTTTACCCAATAGTGGATAAAATAGGACTTTAACCAGTTAGGAAATGAGGCAGCAAATAAAGCATTTCTGGCCAAGTGGACAGATAAAACTTACTTCAATAAATGGAGCCAATGCTCTGCCTGGGTTTGTTGCTGGAAGTTAAGGCACTTTCACATTCATCTGGGACATGACAAGTGTACTACTGAGAGTATGAGGAAAGTAGGAGGGAGGAAATGCCTCAACTCAATTACAGTTTGCCACATGATATTCCATCCTAAGGAACTACCACTAGCTGTCAACACAGACTGTCACAGAGCTTGCAACAGAGTCGGAGTTGGCAGCCTTCAGTCATGCAGCTCAGGAGCTCAGGTCTACTGGAGATGGGACCCTGGTGGGTTTGCCTTTCCAAGGAAAGAAGTATCTGGAAGGAGAGCATCTGTATAGTACACCGTGGTCCTGCCTTGTACTGCCCCTCAGATTTTTCTAGAAAATACTTCACAGCCCTCTGTATTTTCTTTTCTTACTCAGGGGGGATATGACTGAAGTCATGCACCAAACTTCCTAACAAACAAACCCTAAATATAATTATCGCTTGAGGTACTCACAGGATGAAAAGCGGTTTGATGGGCGAAGATACTGAAGTGTGACGCAAAATGAGAAGATGGTGATAAAATTCTGGTCCTCCTCATCCTTCCTGCACAGGGAAAAATACAACAAATAAGCAGAATTAGAAACCACCCAAAAAACAGTGTCTAGGACATAAAAGGAGCTACAGAAAGAAGTAGAGGAGTGGAAGCTGTTCTCCCTGAAGTCCTCATTCTTACTGTGCTCAATTCTGGAAGAGCTGCAGTTGACAAGAACATCAAGTGGATGTATACCTGTTCCACACAGTGTAGAGGACATTATCACTACCTGTGTCTAAACTCAGATTTTGAGTCTCAGGCCCTGGTCCTCGTAGGGGACTTCAAACACCCTGATATCTCCTGGAAGGACAACGCCAAGAAGGGAAGGGTCAGGCAGTGCAAAGAGGATGGAGCCAGGCTCTTTCCAGTGGTGCCCGGTGACAGCACTGGAGCAGTGGGCACACACTGAAGCACAGGAGGCTCCCTCTGAACAGCAGGGAACACTTCCTTTATTTCAGGCTGATTTGAGCACTGGCACAGGTTGCCTAGAGAGGCTGTGGGGTCTCCAGTGTTGGAGGCACTCAAACTTCTGACCACGGTCCTGGGTACACAGCTCATGGTGGTCCAGCTTGAGCCGGGGTGGGTGGGACCAGATGACAGCCAGAGGTTCCTTCCAGCTTCTGCCATGCTGCAAGAAGAAACAAACACCAACTTGCATTCATTTTCCAACTCTCCAGTCAGGATCACAAACTTCCTCTCTGGCTTGGACTGCAGGGTCATCAAGTTCTGGATCACTGCAGGCTTTAGGCTTTGAGAACCCAGCTTCTGCTGCCTAAGTACAGCTCGACTCACAGGAGTGAGCTCAGCTCATTTCACTAAAACAGGGCTCATCTTTTACCCTGCCTTGAAAAAGCATAAAGAAAAGTTATTAATTCAAAGAAAAATAAATTTATTTCCTCTAGGATAAATAGGATTGCAATACTTAACCAAAACAAATCCATGCCTTACACCTGAAATATTGCTTTGGCCTCAGCAATTCCTCAAAATTTTGCATTTTCTTCCAAATTCTGCCTCAGTCAATGAAGGTGAACAGTTACCCAGCCATGGCAGTCATGCTGAAGCAGAACCACATGGACTACCCAAGAAGTGGGTAGTGTGAGCCTTTAGAGCCACTGTAACTCATCTGTACCACGTGGTCTGGGTATAACTAACTAAACACTCACTATAGAGCAGCAACTGTGCAACTCTGCAGGGTGAGAAGTCAACTCATAATGTTCCAATAAACCAGTATTTCCTAGATGCTGCTTTCCAAGACTCATAACCCTCTCCAGCAAAATATTCTGACTGCCAGACAAAACTACAAAACTATATGATTTGTTCCAGTAGGAAAAGGCACTGAGGCCACCCCAAAGTCACGTGCTGAGTAAACTGGCTGCTGACAGCAGCAACTTTTGTGAAATAAGATGCTTCTCCTTGCAAATACAAAGTTCTTGGAATTCACTGAGCTTGCCAAGGTGGGCTGAGATCTTCTACCAAACAATATTACTAAAAAAACCAAAACAAACCTAAAATGACCTGCTATGCCAGGAATAACCAAAACACTTCTACAAAAATCATGCTTGCACTATGTGATGTAAAGTAAAAATTACAAAATGGTATCAGTTTCTTTCCACGTTCAAATGTCAAAAAATATAATGGCCCCATATTTCTTCGTTTCTCTTCACTGTACACACACACACACACATCCACCTCTCCTGCCCTTATGCTCAGAAAGATGGGTGGGGGTTTAAGCTGGAAACTTGATAAACCCGGAATGGACATGCTGGAAGCATTATTTTGGATGCTAAATAGCAGTTAACAAAATTAAAACTGTGCAAACCTGGGAGTTCTTAAACAGAATGACCCTTTCCTTGTATCAAGGGGATCAAAATAAGAAAACAAAGGGAAGCCACCGTGGCCACTAGTAGTTTTTCTGCTTGGTTTTTGGTAGGCTTCTCAGGGCCAATCATGTGAAAATAAGGCTCTGCAATTTTGTTATCTCAAGAGCTGGGCTGTAACACACACAGAAGGATTTCTGAAGACAGTTATTATGCCATATCTAAGAATAATTGAGGTCAAACTTTTGTTTGTTAATGTTTCCGAAGGAATTACATGTTGGCAGAAAATTGCATTCTGGATGGAGATGAAACAAGTCCACACATCCAGGGGAAGAGAAAGAAAAAGGTCAGGTCTTGACATCAATTTTCTTGAAGAAAAATAAAACACACCAGCCATTCTGGTGGAGGAACCAGGGGCAACAATTCCACAATCTTTTGGACATTTTGGATAACTTCTTTCAGCTCATAAGACCAGCTTTAGTTTGCCCTACAATCATAAACATCTGAAGTAATTTATATTAGTCTGTGGGGCAGGAGAATTGGTTCCAATGCCTTCAACAGGTCTTTGAAAATTGTTAATCCTAATGATGTAAAGCAGGAAATTTGGAAATCTCTCACAACCCTCTCTCAGAATAAACTCTTAAAAATAATTCAGATCCCTGATCATTCTGAAAGGTCCTGGCACGGGAAGGTAGGCTACTGCATTTAATACCTGAAAGAAATACAGCCCCAAGATCTGCAGTTCAGGTTCCCCTACAATGGATACCCCCATGGTCACACCACAATCACGTTCAGATGAAGGCAAATCTACTTTTTCACATTCATTCAATTCTTTTACATTCTGTTACAGGTTTAGCAGGTTAGATCAGCAAACAGATTTTTCACAGACATTAAACATTTTAAACATAATTGGTTGAAAACAGTTTTCAACAAGGAAAAGGAAAAGCAGCAGGTGTGCAAGAATGATACTAATGAGGTACCTCAAAACCTGAAAATAAGTGAGGCATTTCTGGAAATCTGTTGTTAGCCTGCATTTAAAATGCCATTCAGCTCCCTCCCTGCACTTCCTAACAGCTGGATGCTTCCACCCAATGCTCACATGGTAAGTTTAATGCTTTGGGGATGAAACTCACTGAACAAGAGATGTGGCCTGTCTCCTTGTAGACAGTTCTGGACACATAGGCATTAAAACCACAGTTTTTCCACTGAGCTGCGACAGGACCTGAGGGAACAGCCTGCAGTTGTGTCAGGGTGGGTTTAGGTTGCATATTAGAAAAAGATTCTTTCCCCAGAGGGTGGTTGGGCACTGGAACAGGCTCCTCAGGAAAATGATCACAGCACCAAGCCTGACAAAGCTCAAGAAGCACTTGGACAATGCTCTCAGGCACATGGTGGGAGTCTTGGGATGTCCTGTGCGGGACCAGGTTGGACTCTGTGATCCTTGTAGGTACCTTCCAACTCAGGATGCTCTGTGATTCCATGATGCTAAGCAATACAGCAGTCTGTAGTGCTAATATATATAAAATAATTAAATGAGTCATATACAAATTGCCCAGAAGTTCCTGACAGGGTTTGGTTGGCTGAAAATAAATGAGACTTCAGAAATCCTCAGCAGAGTCTTGTATCCCAGGAAGGTGCCTTGGACACGGGAAGTTCCCTGACAGACAGTATCTGGCCAGCACTACCCAGCAACCTGACACACCATCATTATTTCCCCATCTCTGACTTTCCTAGAGCTCCTGTAAGCTCATCCTGGTGCAGGAGAGCAGCGGTAACCTGAGAAGAGCCGCAGCACCAACAGCCAGAGGTGCATTATCACCGGGGCACAGCAGCCCGGCAGGGCAAGGCACGAGTGAGATAAGCGCTGGATTTTCCCTCCAGGCCAAGCCTCAAACTGAAACCACAGGAGGACGAAGGAGAATCAGAGCATCCCACCGCAAAGGCGCGGGTCCCGCCGGAAAGAGGCGCGGCCGAGATGAAGGAGCTCCGACATCCGCTGCTGCTATCGGGCACAGCAGGAGCTCTGCTTGAGGAGCTGCAGAGGAGCCCTGCCTGGACTGCTGCCACGCCTGACCCTGCAAATCTCTGATGGGAAAAGAGCGGAGCGCAGCACCGCTCGAGTTTCAGACTCGCCCGCTTTCCCCACCAGGCCAAGGCGCTATCAGCGCCTCACAGGCTCGATCCCAGCTCACAGCCGCAGCACGAACCTGCCCCTCCAGTGTGCTCTCCCTGGTAACTGAAGCCATCCACACCTGCACCCTAGGCGTGGAAAGGAGCTATCCAGGAGCCTGACAGAGGAAGTGGCTTATTCCTTCTGGAGAAGGTGGGGCCAGAGGCAAGAGTGCAGCAAGTGCTGCCCTTCCCCAGGCGCCCTCAGCCCGTGGCGCTTGCAGCCCAAAGGCTGCTGGGGGGCCAACATCTGCTGCCAGCTCTTTCTCTTTGCTTCACTGTCACTGTGATATTTCATGAAAAATCCCTTCGCCAGGATTTTTCTCCTGAGAAGCCGAGAAGCCTCAGAAAAGAAATGTAAACAATATTACCTGATCGCTTCTCCCTGTGTTTTGCTGCTTTGGGATGTGGCAGGTGCATCTTTGGCTGGTTCCATGTGAATTGTTTTTACTTAATGACCAATCCCAGTCCAGCTGTGTCGAACTCTCTGGTCTGTCACGGGTTTTTATTATTCATTCTTTTCTATCTTTCTGATGTATTCCTTTCTCTCTATTCTCTTAGTATAGTTTTAATGTATCATTTCCTTTAATATAATATAATATCATAATATAATAAATCAGCCTTCTAAGAAATATGGAGTCAAATTCATCTCTTCCCTCGTCCTGGGACCCTCACAAACAACACCAACAATTCATGTTCTGTGGAGAGGCATCAAAATATCTTGGAAGCTTTCACTGACCGATTGCCACAGAAACTGAGGGGTTGTAAATGAGGAATGGTGCAAATGCCAAAACCTCTCAGCCTTCAAATTCAAAATCTATTTAGAAATTCTGTTTTGAACGATAAAATTTAAAAAACCCAGAGCGCTGTGGGCTTCCCAGCAGCAAGACCTGGCTTTGGAGGTTGGTGATTTGATCCTGTGGAGTGACACTCTGGCTCGTTGCTGCCTCTGATAGGATTACATTTATCAGGGAGCTGGAGGGCCTCTGAGACTCTGTGTCTCTGTGGGAACCCCTAAGGAGAAAATCAGGGTCTCCTCAGAACTGACAGGAAAATTTAAGACTTCCTCAAAGAAGAAAAGAAGCAAGGCAGAAGAAATCCAAGGGAAGAAGTGGAACTGTTCCTAACAATCATGATAATTGCAGTTTCGTAAGTTAGGCTGGCTGTGTGCCCAGAATGGGTAAAAAAAACCCAAACCAGTTTAACTGACAAGCATATAACCATTTGCACGGCCCTGCAGCAAAGAAAAATGACCTCCAACTTCTCAAAAATCTCAGTTATAGATTTTGAGGGAATCCTCTGCAGCTCCTCATATCTACTTTTTCTATTTGAGCAAATTAATGAACCTAGACTTTAAAAGAGTAGTGAAGTTTTATATTTCTGACAGTAACCATGAGAGTTAGACACATAACTGTCCGTAAAAACAAACAGGAAATAAGTCTTGCTTAAAATTTTAAAATCCCTTATTTAAAACGTGTTTATGATACATAATAAGCCAAGTACACACACCCAATGCATAATATTCAGTAGTCAAATACATATCCTACAAGGATAACTTACCCAATAAGTTTACAGGGGTTTGCCCATCATAAGAATTTTAGCTACATTTTTGTCTCTAATGTTCTTTTTTTTAAAGGTTTCACTAACATGTCACCCGGTTACCTTTGCATCATGGCAACTTCAAACTCAGTTTCATCCCCCTGCCACAATGACCTACCATTGTAGCAGTGCAATTTCTGAATTCAACACTTGTGAAAATGAGAAATGTTCACAAAACTGCAGACCAAGGCATCCTGGCACAGCTTCAGAAGCTTTACTTTAAAGGTTCTTGGAGCAAGATTATATAGGATAGGGAAACTTTCAGAAGGAATTCCAGGCACTCTAGAAGTGGATATCAGGCATCCTCCTTGATGTCCTCTGTGGTAAACAAAAAACTTAATTTCTTTTCTAAACAGAAAGTGGAACGCTGAAAAGATTTTGGACTGTTATTTGATCTGCACGGGGTTTTCCTGCCTAGAAAGAGTTAATCCATAAAGCAGTTTTCTTTCTTTAGCAGGAACTACACATCCCCTGATTGACTCATACAAAATAAAGAATTGTAAGAAATGGTGTCCCTCAGGTTTACTGAGGGAAGGGGCAGGAGGCACATGAAAGAGGAGCCCCTGTAAGGCTGGGCACTGTGTTCTCCCTCATCCTTTGGATCAGTACAGAATCTACCCATGTGTTTAACCCCTTTCATCCCTCTCTGCTGCCTTGCCTTTGCTCAACCACCCTTGAAGCAGAGCTTCACCAACTCTCACAGCAGCTTTTGACAAGGACATGTGAAACCTTTCCCAGCTGAAGAGGCCAGCAATAGCTGGGAAAGGAACATGGGTGCTGGAGGAAGCCTGGCACTTTTCTGATTTGAGCTACCCACAGCTGCTGCTGTACAACATTAGAGAAACAGACATTTAGGCTCTTAATTGCCCATTCACACTGACATGAAGTAGGCCTTGAGCACCGTTGGCTACAATTTGCCCTAAATTACACATACTACCTAATTTTAATAAGTTTATCTTTCCTAATGATCATTACGTATCAGGAGAGAATAAGCAGTCCCTCAGGATCCAGTTCCTTTTGCCTTGAGCCTTTGTAATACACTGGTCTCTCAACCCTTGATGCCAGCTCCCCTCATGCTCAGAATGACATAAATCACAATTTCATCTGATCTGCATCTTTTCTAATAGAAAGAAAGCCCATTTCTCTCCTAGCATTATGTCAGTATTCATCCTTGAAGTCCCCTGGAGCTGCATCCCATTCCTACCAGAGTACAAAAATGACTGGAGCACAATCATTTGGTTGCCTTTATTCAAATCCTTTAGTCTGTTTTGCTGTTATCCAGCTTTCCCACAAACCCAACTGGATGCCTGCTAACACAATGCACAGTACCCTGGCTCAAGACTCGCTGTTTATGCTGCTCTGGACACGTCTCTTTCCCTGCCCCCCAGCATCTCTGGGCTTTATTTATTCTGCTGACTTGTGCCAAATGCTGAAGTCACAGTCTGAGTTTTCAGTTAACTCATATCCCTACCTCTTTTTCCTATTCTTATTGCCTTTCCTCACAAACACTATCAGGTTTGAATAGCTCAGTCTTTCTCATACCTGCCATATATTTACATAATGCACAACTGTGTTTTATTTTCCTTTGCCCCCTTCCCAGGAAAACCTGGCAGCTCACAGTTCTCCATCCTTGTGCATTCGCATATCACCTGGGATAATCTGGACCTCACAGTGACATGGAGGTAAAGAAATATGAAGCTTATTTTGGCTCTGTTGTGATTCTGAATCCTAACAGCCAACTTGCTTCTTTCAAAATGCCATTTTTCAACAAAACCCACAGGCTTTTAGACTTTAATTCATCCCAAAAATACATTCAGATGAACAGGCTCCAGCCAGCTCTCACTTGCCATGAAGCCAACATGCTAATAGAGCTCCATCTTTGCTTTCAAAAACCTCATGACAGGATAATTAACTTAATAGTCCAGACTTCTCTTGGGTCAGCTTCAATTCCTTTCCCAGAAAACTTCCCCAGGCTCTTGAGAGTATCTTGAAACTGGTTTTTGCTGTCTCACACTGTTACTGCTCTTGACAGCCTGTTTCAGGATTTTCCCGTGTACTAACCCTTTCCATCACCAAGGCAAGCCAGATGCCTCTGAAAGAGAAGGAAAACCAGGAATGATGGATCTCCTTGGTAATTCCCCAGAACCTGGTAAAGAGGGCATTGTCCTGCTGGCAGCAACACCCTCAGAACAGCTACAGGGACACAACTCAACAGCAGCACCATGTCCAAATGCAACACCATGAGACAAGGACATCTCTGATCATTCCTTAAAAAGGCCAATCAAGTTTAAAAGCATTGGATTGAGTGAAACACTCTGCAGTGCACTTCCCTCTTCTGCTGCCTCCCTTTTGTAGAAGAGCAAAATCTTTTCTGCAGCTTTGCTACTCTTCTCCATGACTTTTTTTTTTAAAGGAAGTACCAGAAGGCAAAGATTGTCTGTTTTTACACATTATTACTGCACTTGACATGATGCTGCTAGCAGGCATTTCATGTTCAGCATGAGAATTTATTAGAAATTGGGCACAGTGCTCAGAAGTTGCACTATTTTGCTCTTAATGTGCTGCTACCCATAGTGAATCCCTCATTGAGAACATCCAGAAGTTTCATGCAGGAAGGGTTTACACAGCAGGAATAAAGTTTATACCCTCTGCAATAAAACTGACTGAGTAATTCCAAATTACAGACACAGGGAAAAATCTGTGGAGGTCAAAAAACATTGACAACAAAAAAAAGGCAAACTGAAGATGAATGAAGTCAAGCGAAACTGAAGTCCACAAGAAGCTGCTACTTATTTCTACTTCTGTATGGAAACAGGATTCTTTGGCAAAACTGATTCCAGAAAAATATGCCCCAACTCAGGGTCACACAGAAGAACTCAGAGCTGTCGAGAGGACTCAGCTCTAGGGCATTCTGTCACCAGATGATGTCACCCACAGCAGTATTTATTTATAAGCCTGCATGCTTGCAGGTGGATCAACAAAAACATTTAAATGCCTTTCATGGGCAATTATCAAGAGGCTTTTTTTCTTGCCGTAGTTTTACAAGGTAAAGAAACCAAAAGTGTTAGCACAACACTGATCAGCTTCTTGATTTCTTTCACACAGATTCTTGTATTTGTAGATTTTCTCTTAGGACAGGGCAGTATCTCATCTCATTTGATTGCGAATGGAATAAACTTAACAGGCTCAGAGGTATTTGGCATTGTAACCTATTCTTTCATTAGGAAGAAAAAAAGACAGCTTCTTACCAAATCCAGGACACTATGGAAGAACCTGAGAGTTCTTTATGCACACTGCAATCAATTACATTCTGTTCTCTTGTCACCACAAGACTCTCAGATTGTTTGGAGATGAGTTTGGAGAGAAACACATCAGAACCTCATCTTTTGCCTGGAAAATACTGTATATCTTTCTAGACTATTATCAAAAAGATTCAAGGCAAAATTTTTCATAGTCAGTCCAAGACCAATTTCTAAATCCATTTTCATCTTTATCCTTTTAGGGTTTTTTTTGCTGAAATTGAATTTGGAGGTAAAAAGGGGGCCAACCACAACCCTTTTCGAGTAGTAGTTGTATGAACTGCACGCCTTAAAATCCCATGGTGCTTCTACCATGTCCTCACAAGTTACAGGGACAAGCATCTATGACATTTTGGACAAAATCTGGTTCATGAAGCCATTTCTGTGTTATTGAAAAAGCTTCAGCCAAACATCCATTGTATGTTACCGCTGCAGTTTTCAGCTTTTACAAACAGATGTCAGTGAATCCAGGAGGACTTGAACTTCCTGAGCCAACTCAGCAGTGCATACTGGAGTAAGAGAAGAACTGCTCCAGATTATGAAGCGCCAAAGCAGCGCTGCATGGGGCAAGCCTACCTTCTGACAGTCATGTTAACAATTTTCTTCACAGCTCACCACTCAAGAGGTCCTTCAGCATATAATTCATTTGATCCAGCCATGCATTAGAGAAGAAGCAGAGGGAAGAGCATCTGGATCTACAAAAATCTCACAGTTATTTGAAACTGAGCAGCAACTCCACTCTGAGCCCCCAGAGAAGAAAAGTCAGCATAGCCTGTCATTCACAAAAGAAACAAATCTGTAGAATAAAACATTGGCTTTTCTACCTGGTCTGCCAACAACAGTGAAGAGCCTTGCCTTGAGCTTGTGTGCTTTCTTACATGGAGGTGTCATGGCTACACTCCAAGCTCCACTTCCATAGGAGCTCTACGAGAGGTTCCCACGGCCAACAATACCTTGGGGACTTGAAAGAAAGCTACAGGAATTCTTCATTATTTAAAAAAGCACTCACTTCTCTTCAAGGGAAGGCAGAGAGGAGAGAGGTTCCCATGCAAAGTAACAGGGGTGAGGTTGGGCTGGAAGCCCTTGTGAAGCCACATCTTATATTGCTTCCCAAAAACGTGTTCAATCCCTGCTGAATCTTGCCCCTCTAAATCTTTGTTGCAAGGCACGGAGCTCTGATTTCACTCTAATTTAATGAGAAGCTTAATGTTTAAATGTTTTGAGCGTTGCTTGGGGAATGGCAAAGAAAGCCTGGCAGCAAGAAGCAGAGAAAAAGGAAAGAAAAAAAATTAAGTCTCTGACCCTTTGAGAAATCAGGGAACCAAAAAAGCATCCTATTGATTCTGCAAAGTTTAAGGGACTTCTATCAACAGGGATCAAAACTTGGCTCCTAAACCTCATGTATAATCCCCAAAATAAAGGTCTGGCTACTTCCCACCAAATGCATAAATTTTTGCCTAGATCACATAGAACTGACATGCTTATAATGGGAGCCATAATTAATAGTGTTTCAGCAAAACAATGCACGGGAATGTCTCTCTGCTGGACTAAAAGCAAAGTCCTACAGCTAAAAATCCCAGCCTTCCTCTCAGGGAGAGCAGAACAATGAATCTTGCTGCAGAGTGACATATTCCAGGCAATTACAAGAGCTGCAGACCTCAAAGCCACACTCTGAGCATGACTGGAACATAAATAGATTAGCAACGGCTAAGCACTGCTCTTCCTCCTGATTCACAAAGCATGTTCCCACTTCGCTT
>VYZP01008281.1:0-15513 GCA_013400635.1 Hypocryptadius cinnamomeus | reverse complement strand
GATGCCTTAATGATGCACAACCATTCTTTTAATAAGAAAAGCCATTTCACATTTTTATAAATATCCCAAATGCTCCATATTACCCTTAGTTACCCTTCATCCCTCTGTTCTCTGCAATGCTGCTGAGTAAATGGCGACATGTTTTTCCAACACATTGCAGACTTGCCTCAAGCAGAGAAAACCCCATTTCACTTCTTTCACTTACGTCACCCTCCAGGCAGGTAGAGGAAAGATAGGACTTGTTTTGCCCTGAAGCCCTGGCCAGAATCACCCCGGCTCTGATTAGCAGTCTTCAGAGGAAAATGGATGTGCCAAGCACCAATTCCAGGTTCTGAGGTAAATTCTGTGAACACTAAATGGTAACCTATGGCTCTCTCAGAGTGCTTTGCAAAGCAAGGAGCATCTCTGAGGCTGTTGCATTGAATGGGAAAGTGCCAGAGCAGCTCAGAACTGCTGAGCTATTTATGGAAGGTCAGCCAGCAATTTGTTACCAGGGCTACAAGTAAAACCTGGAGGTCTCTATCACCGCACACCAGGCACCCTTCACTTTCTATCTCAAACTGTCTGTCCTCATGTCCTATCCCTCTCCCCCAAAAAAACCCCTGAAAAACCCAACCAAAACCCCTCCACCAAATTTCCACTTCCACCAGTGCAGGCTGTAGTAGAAGCCAAAAGAGCACTGCAATCTTTCACACTGTCTCCCAGCTAGTGTAGGTGGCTCACTGCTCAGCACACCCACTTTTCTGCACCTCTGCTCTGAGAAGAAAAGGAAATGCACTTTGTGGGGCTGGGTATCCAGCCTGAAGGTTGTCAATGCCTTGGGGAATTAATTGTCACAAATAAACACCACAATTATCTGCTTTTTTTAAGTTTTCAAAACTCTGTAGACACTGCTGCTTTTTACAGATATAATCTGAAGGTGCTTATATAATTTTAAGTACTTAATTCATGGAGCTTGCAAACCCATACACTGAATTGCTAAATGCCAGCTGTTCCTACTGACCTTTAACATCAGTGCAGGCCCAGAAGCTCCACGAGTCTGAGACTGTGATTCTGAAGTATTTAACATGAGAGATGCAAGTCATGCCATCCTGAACAGCAGCACAGACATCAGTGACACCAGGAACACACCACCACCTTCCTGTCAGATCAGTCACAACTACATGATATGGCATTTAAGTCAATTATAGGAAAGCAAATTATACCCAACAATCACAAAGCTCAAAAATATGTGAGCACATTTAAATAATTTTATGGGGCTACAACACCTTGTTCTGACACCAGGAAAGCTAAAGATGGATTTAGTATCTGACCAAAAAACAGACATAAAGACCAACGTATCACTGCTGGGTTTTGCATCTGCTCTGCAAAAGCTGACCATTTAAATTCTTCATTCCAATCAATAACAAAGAAGAAAACTCTCTTCATAAATAGGAATCAGCGTTGTCCAAATGACAGAGTAGTGCCCAGTTCGTTAAGGATTTTATTCCATGCCAAACTACAAAAACTTGTGAAAATTACCATGTAATAGCACTAGCTTCCTGTAGAGTCTCAAGATAAAGCCTTTTAAAAATGCATACTCCTTCTGGCTGCACTGAATAGGGCTAAAAACTTCATCAGTGACAAAATTAGAAATACTTATCTGCATGATAAATCAATAAATGTGCTGTTATTCAAGTGTAACCACTCAATAAACTTAGTCCCTTTGCATTCTCTGTACCACTACTGATGGATGATGCAGAAAGGCTGCCAGTATCTATAGAACCTGGACATCTGCCTTAGGCATTAACAGCAATAATATTAATAAATATTGTATTTATCTACATTTTACAGTGGGGTGGGGAGGGCACAGAAGAGCCTATTCCAGTGCTTAGGATATTCTTCAATTACCCAAGTCAAACACATCCATATTCTAATAACTAAATTATGCTAAGAAAGCCAACTCAAAGAAACTTGCCCTAGCCACGGCTCCCTGCTCTTTGCTTTCTGGAAAGCTGAAAAGTGCTCAAAGTCACTTTAGCTTCCCCTTTTTGCTCCTGTATACAGCTGCATTAAAATAAGTTCTGTTCAGTAGTGCTGGAAGCTACTTACAAGGGTGAAACAGAGGCCACTGCTTTATAAGAAGTTGCCTTAGTTTATAGTAGATATTTCTGAAGTTCTTGTTACTATTCAGAAGGTGGTGGTTATTTAATAGCCCACCAATTCAATTAGTCTCCAATTTTGGTCTTTAAGCTCTATTCTGTGAATAAAAATGATAAAGAGAAACTGTTCAAGCATGTTCCAGCATAGCTGCCACATTAAGACAGAGTCAATTGCATGCATTAATCTTTAATTAACAGCATCAGAGGAACTATAATCTAGCAGCCAGAGTACTGGACTAGCTACAAAAAGCCTTCATTCTAATCCCAGATCAGCCACAGATTTGCTATGTACCTCCCATGAGAGGGGAAAGAGAAACACCCCTCTAAGTTCTCCTTTTCCTTTATATCTTTTGTCTGCCTTACCATTTCCTTTTGCAGTAGCTGTAGCAGGGACACTCCCTGCATGAACAAAACTCCACTGTGGCTCTGCAGCATTGGGTGAGCAGCCCAGCTGCTAATTGCAATTAATAGCAACATCTACAGAATCTGACCTATCTCAAGATGGTTGTAAATTTTTGGCATTTCCATAACTTCTGTATAAACCAAAGAGAGGCAGCCTGTAGCAAGGAATAATAAAAGCACACAAATTGCTTCCAACAAGAACATTATGGTCCATCTTTGTGAAACCTTCCTTGCTCCCACAATTGCTATGCAAACCCCAGGCTGATGAGATTGGACCTTGGCTTTTTTCCAGTCATCCAGCTTTACATATTGACTAGCCTCTCCAAAATGGGTATTTCCCAGTAAATGAGAGCATGATGCAACCAGAAGAGAGCTGATGTTCCTCTTTCATTAAGCTCTGTCACCTCCCTTTCAAGCTGCCTTAGATTAGCAGAGGTTCTCGTCTCTCCTGCATTCCCCAAACTCTGCCTGTGCCAAGTCTCACTGCTTTCCCACTGCATCTCCAGAATCTGAGAGAAATTTATCTTTCAAACCCTTATCTCTAACTTTCCTCAGAGTCCCCTCATGCTAATATTCCTTTTCTTACACAACCATCAATGGTGGTACCATCACCATCATTAGTCTCCCACTCTTCCTAAAGGGATGCACACCTTTATGGGATACACACCTTTATTTCCCCAGACAGGTTTCCGGTTCAGGCAGCATTTACAAACCAAAAAGGGAGATATGTTCTATTTAGAGTGATTCTGTGCAACATATGTCATCCAACTACCTCAGCTTTCATCTTCCTCTATCAACATGGAAGTTTGTCCTCTCTTTGTTCTACACCAACCAATCTGTGAACACCCATAAACACTTAGTCAAAGATAGTGTGCCTGGAAAAGCACGTGGTCTTTGTGGCCCATTTCCAGAGGGTTCTGCTACCCCACAGTAACCTCTCAACAAAATTCCCTCTCCATCCACCAGCAGAGAGGCAGGACTGCACAGCTCACCAGAGAGGCTGAGGTTAAAGCAGAGCAATTCCCTAGCTCTCAAGGAGTGGCTTATCACTGTCTGTGCGCATTCCAGGACAACAAAACCTCTACTTCTCACACAACCAGCTTGCCTCAGGCTTGTCTCTGCATTCAGATATTTGGCTCTCCTTCCCCATGCTAGATAAAACACTCCCCTGAGGCAAAATTTTTTAGTAAGCACTTAGTTGCCTTTGATCTCAGAAGCAGCTGGTGCACAGCTGCTCCCCATTACTTTTGCAGCTTTCAGGAACCTTTTGCATTTTCCTGTCCTCCCTTACAGGCAGGCACAAAGGGCAAGAACATCACCAGCAGCCATCTTTCATTCTCAGGCAAAAACTTTTATTTTCACCTCATATGCCCTGGCCAATCCCTCCTTGAACTACTGCCCACCTGGCTCGGTCTCAGATCTTCCCTCTAAGGGGATCCCCAAACATATGAGCAATGCCTTCCCATTCCTTTTCTCAGCAAGGCTCTCTCCTTCATGCTTGGGAGTTGCCTGGAGAGACACAGTATTCCATACAGATAGTAAAGGACAGACTGCTGCACCTCATCCCAGGAAAAAAAAAAATTCCCTTGGTTAATTTTTTCTTTTTTCTTTTTTTTTTCAGGAGGTAAGATAGGAGTAAATTCCACCCCAGTTTTTCTTCTCTGCAACTACAACATCCAGCAAGCACAGGAAAGCCTCTCTCCTCAGAGGTGGGTGCAACATTGGACCTTGCTAGGAAGCATGGATCTGGTTAGCACAGTAGCACCTCACTGAGCCTAAGATTAGACCAACTGCAGTGCCTATTAACAGCATGAGTTCTTTCAATTTTACTTTATACCTGTTTAAAGAAAACAGGAGAAAGCTGGAAACCAGCCCAGCATCTCAAGTTACAGGATTCACAGACAGTATTTTAATCCCTTCCTTAGCTGGAAAAGCCATTTGAAGCCACCATCAGCAGACAACTACTGAGTGAAGGATAGAGCACAGCCACTACAACACTGAGCTTTGAGAAATGCCTGCAGTCCATTGCCTGTGTACACAGGAGGGGAAGGTAACTACTGACCAATCTGCTGAGATTTCCCTAGATAGCCACACAAAGAACCCCAAAAAAGACCAAAGAAAACCCAAAAAAAACCCTTAATACTCACATGCTGAAGAGAACTGGGAGCTGAAATCCTTTTTCTCAGCTTGCCTTCCAGAATGGTCTCACTGAGGCAATTGCTGTGCACCCACCAGCACTTCTGCAGCTCCTTCTCCACCAAGGAGCCCAGCATGCTCATGCAACCATTAGAAAAATCACTTCACCTGATTTTCATTAGAAAAATCACTTCACCTGGTCCTACTGCTGCCAATTTAGAGTAAATTCCCACAGCTGCTTCTGGAACCACTATGGGAAACAAACCCACCTATAGAAGATTCTTACTTCTGGGTGTTTTTTCCCCCCTCAAGCAATATATATTACATTTGGTTTTATGCCCGTGTACACTGTTGAGGGAAAGGTTTTACTAGAATCTGGTAGAAGGATGATCACATTCACAGGGCCTGCAGTTACTAGCTCTGAAGCTACAAACTTCAACTTTTCATTAAAATTTAGGCTTTTAAACTTTGTATTAGAATTTTTGCTACAGGTTTAATTTCCAGGAAGGCTCAAGTAAAATCTCGACGTTCTGGTCAAGAGGAAAAAGGAAGATACTTCTTGTTAGTAGTTTATTTTATTTAAGTCCATAATGCCTCAACAGACACTTTCAAAAGCAGACTTCAGTCAACAACTCAAGGCCTTCACACAGATGCACAGTAATGAAACACAACCATGGTAAGTATTCCCTAGTCATGTGCCAAGGCAAGAATTTTCCCAGACTCTTGTACCATTGTCTATTCAGTTTGTGATTGTGTGAGTCTGTGTCTGTACACGTAACTTCTGCTCCTGGCAGCCTACTAGAAACTAGACAACGTCATGATTTAGAAAACTGCTGATTCATCAGAGTTGTGTTTGTAGGACATGTAGCAGAGCTTGAGCAAAAGGGGGTCATGGTTAGTGGAGGGGTGTGCTAGACAAATACCACCTGGTAAATCATCCAGCATCATTGTCCTCACTGAAGAGAAAAAATAAACAGATAAAAATAGAGCTTAGCTGCTTCCCACAGCCTGCTTTTCTGCACCACTCACCCTGACATTTCCACTGCAGCTTTTCCCCAGTTTCCAGTACCAATTTCTCACTCCATCAAGTGAACAACTTCAGTTTTAGCTCTGCATTGGTACTTTAATGACATGTACCCACTCCTCAAAACAAACCCCAAATCCCACCTTCCCCAAACCACCATCCACCTTTCCATGGATTTCAACAGGAGTAGCATGGAACCTTTATAGATGCCTGTGCTCCCAGCATTACTACTTACTGTTAATGAAACCTGCTTCACACCAAGTGCATTGTGTGATGGCTGAGGGCAAGTTCACAGCTTCCTTCCCAGAAACGTGTCTGCAGTAACATCACAGTGGGACTCAGCTCCACGAGTTGCCCTGTAAGCAAGAACCACACCCTCCCTTTGAAAGTAGAGATATTTCGTGTGTGTGTGTGTAGGTCAGTTAAGAAAGGAAGCAGCAGACTTTTGCATCACTGTCAGAAACATACTTCTGATAATCAACTGTGATCTGCAAAATCAGAGGGACAGGGCAGTAAGCCTTCACTTTTTCTACATTTAATGGGTGCTCCTCCTAGTGCCAAACACCTTCTCCTCACCTTTATTCTCCTACCCCTACCAAATCAGGGAGAACACATCTCCCCCTTTGGTTTTTTTGCTAGCATGTAGACTGAAATATCTTAAACAGGGATACGAAAGTTTTGCAGATCTTTAACATAAAGAAATAATCCCAAAATGAGCTTTCTTGACAAATATTTTAGCTAGCAATCTGTAAAGCTAACTTTCAAATTCCAAATTTGCTCCTGGAAAAGAGGACTACCTACAGTCAATTCCTGAGAATAACTCTCAAAAACTTAATTTTCCTAAAAGCTGTGAAGTTTTGTGAAGTTTTTCAGAAGGCATTGTATGACAGTAAAGAAACAGAAATCCATTCCTGCCATTGGCTACAAATAACAAAAACATGAACAGACTCTTGGTACTTAATCTGTTACATAACTACTTGTATAAAAAATATTTTATTAGTTTTCTGTCATAACAAGGGATTATTAGAGAACTTCTTCTGTGGACACAGCCTTATGGAGGACAATCATCATGAGCTCCTACAGCCATCTGAAGCCAGTAGTCCAGATTTCTAAAAATAACAAAGTTGTACAAGTTCTCTCCTCCTTTGTGGAAACCATGTTCACTTTCTCTCCAGGAAAGAGGGCTGTCTGCAAAGCCATGCACAGTTAAGGTCAGCCAATATGCCAGTTTTGGTTCACCAAAATAGCAACTGCAAGCAAGAAGATAATCAGTGATTATAATGGAATAGGCAGCACATTCAAGTCTACAGGATAAAGTAAAACAATCACACACTTCAGTGAAAATTTTTTAACAGTTAAAAAGTTTAGTCCATAATAAATAAATTTGAAAGAAATATTCAGAATACATTAGGGAACAAAGTAAGATTGACTATCTGTTATTCCTATCATAGTTTCATACATGGCAAATCTGCAAGTTGTAGCAATTAGAAAAAGTTCTAAGTTGTAAAGTAACAGTTCTGACTTTCCTACAGCATGCACTGTCTTTCAGAAAATTGAAAATTTAATGAGAACAATTGCTATCAGGGAAGAAAAAAGACATTGGAGGAAGTAAAGTAGTCTAAGGCTATGCTTGACACAAATACTTTTACCACCAGAGAGGAAATACATTATGAATAAACAAAGCCAGATACTATCCACTCTACATTTTAAAAATGTAGGAGTACCATACAGCCAGTTTCTTAGAAATTCAGAAAAAAACCAAAGTCATGACTACAATACAGGGCAGGATTTTCAAATTCAAGGCATTCAAAATTGTCTATTACATTTTACACTGACATCAAGTTTCCAGCTCATTTCCTAATTAAAACAAAAGTCTACATTTATATATTTTGCTATTTATTTCCAACTGAAAAGTATTTAAATGTGATTTCAAATAAATGTTTGAGTACAAGTGCTATAGTAATGTGCTCCTGCCAGTCCTTACCACAGCTGCTCCAATAATTGAACAATCTTCTCAGGAATTATAAAGCCTGTGATTGTGCACAAAAAAGCTTTTTCCACCACTGTGTTGGGCTCAGGGCAGCAATAGGTTGATAAGAAGCTGGAGGATTTGTTGTCTCTGGAGGAAAAAACAATAAATTAACTGAAATAAATATGCTTTAAATATTCTATAGGATGTCTTAGTAATCAGAACTTGTACTGAACAAGTAGGATCTATGTATATCATCTAAATTAATGCCAAGTAACTAATGACCAAGCAATCAATACCAAAGATCTCATTGTGGGTTAACCCTGTAAGCACCCAAACACCACACAGCTGCTCCCTCACTCACTCCCACCTGGAACCGAAAGGGTAATGGGAGAAAATGCATGGGTTGAGAGAAAGACAATTTAATAAGCAGAGGAAAAGTTCCACATGAAAGCAAAGCAAGCAAAGGAATTAATTTACTATTTCCCATGGGCAGGACAACATGCAGCCACCTCTAGGAAGGCAGGGCTCCTAACTGACTTGGGAAGACAAACGCTGGAACTCGGAACATTTCCCACCATCCTTGCCCCAGCTTTTGCTGCTGAGTGTGTCACCATATCCCACGATGTGGGATATCCCTCTGCTCAGCTGGGGTCTGCTGTCCTGGCTGGGTCCTCTCCCAGCCTCCTGCCCATCCCCAGCCTCCTCACTGGCCGGGCCGTAGGAGAGACAGGAAGAGGCCTTCAGACAGTGCAAGCCCTACCCATCCATAGCTAAAACACCCCCTGTAATCAACACTCTTGGTCACAGATCCAAAGCACAGCACCACACCAGTTACTGCAAAGAAAATTAACTCTATCCCAGCCCAATCCAGTACATATAGGTACCCCTAAAAACATCAATAAAATAATTCAAAACTTACATAAACATTTAACTGCACAAAAGACTCTCACAAAACAGCGTCTGTCTTAATTTTTATTCAACTATTTCTTAAAATAAATTGTGGCTTTCCTTACTTAAAACATTTTCAAAGATCAAACAAATGCAAGTACTTACAAGCTAACTTGATTCAAGACAGCACCCAGCCATTCAAAGAGCTCCTCTGTACTGCAGGACTCCTCTGGTTTTCCTTGCAGATCATTACTTTGTAACACTGGACACTGCAAGTCCCTTAAGGTGCTGAATGTTATTTTTGGCTTCAGGGCCTGTATTTGGTTTTTTGAAAAGTATGACATCAATGTTGGTCCCTCTGCACCTTAACAACACAGTACCACAAACAGCTGTTACAAAACTACTAAACAAAAGAAGCAGTGAATACATGAAACATTTGTATATAAACAAAAAAATGCAGTGTGAAACTGCTTGTGTGCTTTTAATCCATGGCAGAACCTTAAAATCTTCAGCTTCCTTATCTTCTTGGAAATAAAAGTTAGTGCAAGATTCAGCTCAGTAAATTTGCTATCTAACTACGAAGTGTAGATTTGCCAATACAAAATTCAAGCAGAATTAACTACATGAGTAATAAAATGAGCTAGTTAAAAAGATGAACTCAGAGTGTTCCTGAAAAGGAACAGATAAAATGGAGCAGGAATGTCATCTCAGAACAGCATTTTTCCTGAATAATGGAAAAGTGAACATGTAATTAGAGGTTTAAGAACAGATTTATCAATGATGTCAAGAGACATTCCAGAATAATCTAGAGCAAAAGGACTGAAGAGAGAAGAAAGAGGAGAGGGTAAAGAAATCAAGATACACCACCAATGTCACTTTACTAGAAGAATAAACTCACCCCTGCTCTCCTCTCCCTGATAACTCTTCAATGCACTATGGCTGTAAGAATTAAAGGTACCTTGATGGACTTGTGGGAAAGCACTAGTAAGAGACCCAAAACAGCAGGTACCTAGACTAAAAAACTAACTTAAGCAAGCATATTTTAAATTCAGAGATACTACCAACTTGCTTTTGAAGCAGGAAGGTAATTGACATGGAATAAATTCTCCAAAATTTCAAATTACAGATAATATGTGTTATTTTCAAAAAGTAACAATGGGTGTCTAGAAGACCAAGAAATAATGCCTTACTCATGAAAAGTCTGAAGTGCAGAGCAACATCCAAATACCATAGAAAAGGCATGTGTAAACAGCAGAAATTCAAGAATAGGGTAGAGTTCACTGTGAAATACCATATCTAAAATTTCCCATCAGAAAATACGGACTGCCTAAAGTCTATCAATCAATGTCATCAAGGACAATCATTTGGGGGATTAGAAAAAGGAGAGTTAAGCTGATTTTTTTTAGTCATTCTTCAAAAAAAAGTTGTTCCAAAGGGCACAGTGACAAAGACAGGCAGTCATTGAATTCTTCTTAATTTAGTATTTTTATACAGATATATTTAAGTCTGAAAAGTGCCAGAAAAGATGATCTTCCTTACATTCTATTGGCATTTGTTAGCCTAACAGGTTCAAATAATGAATCATTTTGCACTAGAATTCCTAGTAAAATATAGAAAATCATACATTTTACATGTCTGCTGCATGTGGGAGCCTCAGCTATAGCCCTAAATTGAGGAAGTCTCAAAGACTGCAGTCAGACCCTAACAGAACAATTCCTCTAGCTACAGCACAGCTTTCTATGTTAACAGCAACCAGGCACATCATCAAAGCTCTTCAGAGGCCACTGAATTGCATCCAATAAACACGTAAAATTGTGATAGAAATTAGAAAAAAGATTGTATTGCCTCTGTCATTAAAGACAGGAGATGCTCCATATTCCATTTCCCCCATCTTGGTGCCAAAACCACAATGTAGGAAAACTGGGTATGAAAACCAAAAATCCTGCAGTGCTGGCCATAGCAAGAAATACCAGATATCAGCAGGAAGGCTGAAAGCAGAATGTTCACAGAGGACACAGATTCTCTTGACAAAACACAGCCCACTTTTTCCCTTCCAGCAGAATCTACACAATGTCTCATATCTATTAATAAAAACCTATAAAAGTTTTATTTTTGTCAGTACTAAGGAACTAATAGTCTTTTGTGTGTTATGAGCACAAGATTCTTGCACAGAAAGGCATTCAGATTTAACTCCATATTCAGGAAATGATTGACCTGACCTGTTTGGGGGATGTAAGAAAGTGAGGAAAAAAAATGCTATTCTTCCTGAATGCTGTTAGCACAGTCAGCAGCAAACATATGAAAAATAGTGGCCCTCGAGGCATTTTGCTCTCTGTCCAGGGTCAATAAATCCAAGCAAGCTAAGCGTGAAGATCTGCCACCTCAGTTGGATTTATGTCACCATTTATGGTAGCAACAGCCTTCAGTGTGACTCTTTCCTGAAGATTACAAGGACGGGAATTGCAAGCTTTTAAACAATTTCTGTATGACAAACAAGGAAGCATCCTTGTCATATGATTAGTACTTAGAAAGGGGGAGGGGAAGCATGAAGGAATAAAGTGAAACATGGGACACTCCTAAAGGAGCTTGTAAACAGCTTCCATTTCTCAGATGAGTTAACTCCTTCTCAGACTTGGCCTTAAAGAGCCAAAGGAAAAATGAACAATATAAAGAGGAGATGGGAAAGCATTCTCAGGGACCTTTCTAATATCCTTCCTCCCTAGTGTGGAGACTCAAAGCAAAGCAACACCAAAAGCTACACATCTGTGATGAAGAAAACCATGTTTTTCAGTACAGACACTTGCAGTTTTCATCAGTTCTATGCAAATGCTACATATCCCTACATACAGCCTGTTCTGAGGTAATAGAAACAACTGGGGACTTTAAAAAATTTCTCTCAATCCAGAAGAAAAAACAGTGTAATTAGAAAACAGTAGATAAACAAATAGCAGAAGATTATTTGAAACAGTACAATTTCTTATAGCAACCTTTTACTTGGCTCCAACCTCAAACAAGTGCTTGAGAATAAAGTGATCAAACAGCAGTCTGTGTATCCGGGCACATGGCACAAGATGTAAACAGGGAATCCGTACATGTCCTGTAACTACTGAGGAAATCAGAGTTCCCCATCCTAAGTATGTAACCAGATACATAACTTATGTTATTAATAAAAAAAATACAAACCAAAAAGAGAGTACTGATCATGGTTACGTATGTCACGAATTTATAAAGAAGAGGCAGCACCATCAAACAGGCAAAGTTTTGCCAGAAAGCCTGGGCAACATAGAGAAAGGAAATGAAGCAACTAATCTATCTCCTATGAATCACTGTTGTGCTTCTGAACTGAGATGTTCTGTGCACAGGAAGTAACACCCTCCCCACCCCAAACAAATAAACAAAACAAACAAAAAATCCCACCCATACACATTTTAATCTAACTTTTCCCTCCACTGAAAATGCATTTGTACAATCACTAGAAAAAAAACCAGTAAACTAAAAATATTTGGACTTCATGACAGTTGCATTTTAGTTTTACCTTTAGCTCTTATTTACCTGTATTATACCAAGCCAGTAGGAAGTCAAATTCTAAAGGTTTCTTTTCTTTCAAGGCCCAAAGCACTCTGTTATGTTTATTGCTCTCAGGGTGAAAGCCAGCATCAGTCAAATCAATAGTGATAACTGTAGAAAATACACAATAGCTATTGGTACCAAATGAAAATAAAATTTATTATTAAATTAGAAAAGCACAAAGAAACCAAAGAACATTAAACTTCCTCTTTACATCTACAGAATCTTTACAAAGTATTTGATTATGCAAATATGACTCCCCATTATGTAAATAAATATTCATCTCCTGCTGTCCTTATTTTGATATAATCTGGAACTGCTTCCTCGTGACTAGAGGGACAGATTCCTCTTGAAATGGCACTGATAGAAGTCCCTTAACAGTGCCTTAAAAGTATCTTGGTAATTAGGCAAGCTCTTAGCAGTAAAAAAAAACCAAACTAGAATTTCTAACAACAAAAGTCATGTATACAGCAATGACATTTTTCAATAGGTTGGTTTTTTCCTAGGTGAATTGTTAATGCATAAGTTACATTTATTTTTCAAATGGAAACATGATAATACATTTTGATGATCAGAATGGTAAAATGATATCTCATTTTGCCAAAATATTCACTAGAGATAACAACTTACCCCTCCTAAAGTTTTTTGTAACTACACCTATCAACTGCAAATTCCAACACATTTGAGATGGCACAGTGTTCATATTTGTGGTTTTTTATGTCCTAAAATGACAAATTAATAAAATTCACACTCAAGATGTCTCCTCTGCAGCTGTTAAAAAATTATGTTTTTCAAGTACTTGGTACATAGAGATTACCATTTTAGATGTGTGAAACATAGAACAATTCTGCCTTTCAAGCATGCAGCCTTGGGTGAGGCTCTTCACTGATTTTGTACTGTCAAAGTGTGTGAGTGCACACATTTTAAACACCTCCTTAATCAGTTTAAAATTTTCTGACTTAAATCAGAAGGTATAGAGACTGTGCAGAGTATACAAAAAATCTTAAGTACTACATCACTCCAGTAGAAACAACACAAAGAGAACCCCTGAAATTAAAAATTTTATGGAGTACTGAAAAGGTGAGGTATCTGCATCCTTAAAGCTGCTTTACTACTTGGAGAAAAAGTACTTTCTCTCTTCAGGCAGTCCTTGTATCTGCATCTGGAAAAATATAACCTAGACAACAACTAATTGTAGTGAAAGGGAAGTTTAAACAGCTGAAAAAGGTGCTTCTTAAATAAGCCCTGTTTATATAAATACTTACTATATCGCATTACTTTTTTGCCTGAATACCGAGAAGGGCGACCTTGCAGTCCAAGTTCCTCATAAGTATCCTTATCCACTGACAGAATCAGTTTACCTATAAACAAACCAAATTTTGACAGAAATAATCTTCCACTTGGTCCCCTTTGAAGTCTTTTGAGAACTGTATACCTTTTACAACGTTAGCTTCGGATCAATGGTATTACTAATGTAATGCAGACTCCTTAGTTCCAGTTAAATGGATTACCAGATTAATCCTTAAAAAAAAAGTTATAACTCAATTATTCTTCTTTCATCAAAGAGGTCTTGTGAACTAGAGTAAGAAAAGCATATTATTCCTGAGATAATCATAGCTTTTTTACTGTATTACTCAAGTTCATTGTCTCCATCTTTCTTCCACTCATCCTCTAGCACTTGCTGTGTCATTAGCTGAGCACTACATTGCACAAGGGCCTGATTTAGTAAACATTCATGCTCAACATGCACTGCTCAACTAAATAAACAAAAGCAGTTCCTCCAAGTCCAGTGGGACTACTCACACTGAGTAAACTACGCCTGCTAGCGATGAGCTGATGCATGCTGGAACAACTCTGCTTCTGTGCTCATAAACTAGATCTGGCTGCTGCTGCTTGGTACAGAGCTTCACACAACAGCTCTCTAACACAGTCCTTGGGTTCTACTGCACAAGTAACAGCACAGCACAGAACACAAACAAACAAGACTGCAGAGGAAGAGTTCAGACAGTGACATCACCAGGAACTGTAACACTGCCTCTGCAATAATTGTGCACAGCTTTTAACACTTGTATCACACAAACTCCATTGCTATCAAGTATCCGTTTTGCCAGGACTGTGCTAATAGACATATAAAAGAATTCTTCTGAACAATCTGAATTTACTTATGCCCTCATGGGCACCTGTCATATTACAGCTTCTTAGGCTGGAGGGCAGATAGACCAGTTTGTATTTCTATTATATCATATATACTATTACACAGAAATAAGACAATGTAATTGAAGCTCAAAATAGCTTCATTTTCCCACCTGAGATGTGGGACATTTTATGATGTCTTCTCATAAAACTGAGATGCAATTGAAACAGACTTTTAATATGTTACATAGTTCTCAGGGAATCACAGAATCCTCACAGAATCATCAATGGTTTGGGTTGGAAGGGACAGTAAAAATCATCCAATTCCATCCCCTCTACCATGGGCAGACACACCTTCCAGGTTGCTCAGGACCAGGCTGCTCAAAGCCCCATACAGCCTGGTCTTGAACACTTCCAGAGATGGAGCACCACAACTTCTATGGGCAACCTGTTCCAGGGCCTCACCACCCTCACAGTAAGGACTTTATTCCTAATATCCAATCTAAACCTACACTTCTCCAGTCTGAATCCATTCTCCCATATCCTATTACTACATGACCTGTTAAAAATTTCCTCTGTGGTTCGCTTTCAGGCCCCCTTTAGGTACACATAGGCGCTCTGATTCTCCCCAGAGCCTTCCCTTCTCCAAGCTAAACAGCTCTCTCAGCCTGTCCTCATAGGAGAGGTGATCCAGCTCTGTGAGCATCTTTGTGACCTCCTCTGGACTTGTTCCAGCAGGTCCGTGTCCTTCCTGTGCTGCGGACCCAGAGCTGAATGAAGTACCCAAGGCGGGGTCTCATGAGAATAAACACTTAATATTTTAAAAGTGTTCCTAAGCAGTGCTTTCTTTTTTGGTACAAATTCTGTCTTAAAGACCAGTAGGAAACACAAAGTTGGAATGCAGTGTTTTTACAAAGATTGCAATCTTTGTAAAGATCACAAAGCAATTATGTAGCAATTGCAATTATGGCTGAAGCACTGACAATCTCACTATACATAAACGAAGATGATTTTTATCGGTTTTTAATTTCCTTTAGGTGAGATAAAAATTTAATGGCACGAATAAAAAAAGAGAGCTAAAATTAGTATTTTTACAATTCACATGTATTTCTAACAAAGTTGGCATGTACAGCAAGCATTATTATCCAGTTTACATAATTCCAAATGAAAAAAAAAACAACAAAAAACCAAATAAACAACCCAGACCACAACTGACAGATATTACTGAAACCAAAACAAATTCCTCATAC
>VYZP01008271.1:5799-21189 GCA_013400635.1 Hypocryptadius cinnamomeus | reverse complement strand
TTTGCCATTTCAGCCTCTCTCCTTATTTATTACATCCTTTTAAATCAATGTATTTTCTGAGCTTTTAAACTACAAATGCTCAATTCTTTGCATAGAAGTTATAATTCTAAGCAGATTTAAAGACATTTCCTTCATAGACCAAGAAAAATCAGTATTGGTAGTTCATCTGAACTACAAATGCTTATTCAGTTTTTATAATCTTCTCAGAGTTTTGTTGTCTATGCATATTTGAGTGAGTAGAATACAAAAAATATAGAGAAGTAACTAAGAATGATTAGGAAATGTTGCCTCTAGCAACTCATACAATATCTGGTAATAGAGATTTATATTCTGAAAGTCAGGGGTGTTTAAAATGACTTTCCAGTCTCCATGGAAACTCTACTGAGTTAGTTACTGCAGTCAACTTAGATATATAAACAAAAGTGGGGGTATGGCTAGAGGGAAAGTCTGCGTTTATCTGAGGCTGTTAAAGGGCTTTTCGTAATGTCTGCCATAGCAAACCAGTCTTCCAATCCAGTGGGCTATTAAAAATCCAAAACGTAATATTTTTCTCACATTTAAGTTAAGGTTTTATACTTTAAATAGTTAATTAGGTGTCTTCAATTTGCTTTCCCAAAAGAGAGACCTCTCAGGACTCATATTTTCAAGAATTTTGGGATATGTTAAAAGCTGTTTTATGAGACTACCTAAAATGCAAGCTTAGAACTAAAGCTGAATTTGTTTTAACTCCTGTTCTATTCTCTCTTTCCCAATAAAGTTATACAAGGAGATCTATTCAGAGATTGCAAGAGCTGTCCTCCAGTTTGATTTGAAGTATTCCAGCAGGAAGAAGGGAACTGTGGAAGAGAGTGACAAAACTGTGATTCTCCTTAAGATTCCAAAAAGTGATGCTGATCTACTCAGCAAACAGGGAGTGGAGACAGAGAACGTGAATGGTCTGAGGCCCTGTCTCCTTTCTGGAGAAGATGGCAAAATCCCAAATGAACAGAAAGGAAATTTTTAAAGAAGGCATCTGAAAAAATAAATAGGTCCTCTAAGTCAGCCAAAGGGAAGCAAAGATGTTTGTCCAGAGTGAGTTATGTTTAAGAGTAGTTTGGTGGTTTGGTTTTGTTTTGTAGAGAAGAAATGGAATGTAATCAGACATCCTTCTGAGCTTTCCTCAAGCCAGGATCTGCAGCAGGTGGAGGGTGGAAATTCTTGCTGAGGGCCACAGTACTTGCAGAGGAATGGGGATCACAGATCTGTGGGAGATATCGCAGGGACCTGTGGGAACCAGAAAATGCCATTAATCAGAGGGAGTTTAGTGAGAGCAATGGAATGAGGCAGTTTGAGCACCCACTGTGACTGGGATGAGGCAGGTGTTCTCACACACTAAAATCACTGAGGAATGGTTGCTGGAAGTTTGTCTTTGGTATTTTATTATTGATCTTTATTTAATTCATATGTCCCTCCATGCTGATTTCCCTCCTTAGTCTCTATTGCATCACTTTAAAAATAATTTTTCACTGTTTTCTGTCTGTCTTCCATATCCCCTGTTTTTGTTACTGTTAGTTTTTCTCCTGAGTCCAGAGCACCAACCTCTTCTTGAGAAGCATCTTCCAAAAAAGGAGTTTATCCCCTCCTCACATAACTGGTGAAAGACTGTGGGAAGGCTCAAAGGAGGAAGGAAAAAGGCTTTTGCTAGAAAGAAGAATGCTGAGACTGTGAACACTTAATAAAGTAGAAGTAGACTTGTAAAATACATTTAAACAAATCTTGAAATTTTTTCTGGTCTTACTTAGAATCTGCCAGAGCCCACTTGTGAACACATATATTGCTGGAAAGTTTCTGACACAGATTTTTTGCATTTCAGTCTGATTTTTTTTTAATAATAAATTGCTGAAGTTTACTTTTGTAATTGCAAAGGTTATCTTGAAAACAATGCAACAAAAGACCAAACTACAGTATTTCAATATTGATCTGTTACATTTGTACCACAAATCAGAAGCTGATAATGACAGTTCTTTCTCCACAAAATTGTTTCCTGAGCACTGACAGCTAGCAGGCACTTTCAAAGAGCACTCAGCTCCAAACAACAGAGAGCTGTGTTCTCCCAGAAGTGCAGGAATGGCTTGGAAAAGCACAGCTATCCCCACTTGTATCGGCAGCTCCCTGCTGTGAGAACAATGTCAACTCTTCTCCCTGGGCAATAATAACCCACACTGCTCTGAAGGAACAGTTTCAAGGACTAGTGTTCATCCCATGAGTTACTGAAAGTGATGAACACAAAGGCTTGTGTTAAATAGTGTGTAGCTTAGTGCAGTTTATGTTTCCATGAGGTGTGCTAAGTGAGGACAGCTGGACACTGAATTCTCTAGCCCAATGTCCTATACAGAGGAAATGTTTAAGTTTGCTTTTATGGCTTCCAGACTTAAACTTCCTCATCTGGAGCTACCTTATTCCCTAGGCACAGACA
Source organism: Hypocryptadius cinnamomeus (assembly GCA_013400635.1). Taxonomy (NCBI): domain Eukaryota; kingdom Metazoa; phylum Chordata; class Aves; order Passeriformes; family Zosteropidae; genus Hypocryptadius; species Hypocryptadius cinnamomeus. Next base: position 18,734 of record VYZP01008271.1, on the reverse strand, counting down.
GAGTTTGCTATTTTCTCTTGCAGCTCGGCCAGACAGAAAGAACTGAGGTAGTGTTTTGAAGTGTAAAGTTGCATTGTATCCAGATGTTGAATTAAGATGCTCTTGTAGCGCTCCAGAGATTGCACAGATCCCTGTCACAACTTCATTTCCCGCAGGTGATTTTTTCCCTTTGTAAAGGCAAAAGTCTCCTGGTGTGCAGCATTCTCACCAATATACAGTATATTGAAACTAGTTTATAGATATATTTGATAGAGATGTTGGAGACGATGAATAAAAATTAAGCTTTACAAGCTGCAAGACCTGCCAAGGTGAATTAAAATGTAGACTGATTCTTGTTTTGTAGTATATTCAAATGATTACCTTACTCTATGATGTATATATGTGTACAATATGTTTCTATATTTTCTATGCTTAATCACCTTTTTAATAGTCAAGCAGAGTGAACACTGATCTCTTCTAGACTTAGACAGACTTGGACTAAAATCTTGACTTCAATTTTGCAAAAAAAGAATAATATTCTAGCAGTAAAAGCCATAAGAATGTGAAAGGCATGATGAAGTAACTATTTTGATATTTGAATATATCTAAGTTTTTTTTATTAGGGATTATTCATATTACTATTAACTAAAAACTCCCAGAAAACTGTAACTGCTTTCTTATGTGGTAATATTTCAACAGAAGAACAGGCTCTGTACATTCTTCATGAGAATCCTGGGAAGGGAAGAGCTTAATAACAGAAATGTTTAGATTCACTTTTCAGCATTATTAAGTCAATCATTCAATACAGATTTCATAACCTTCATTTTTTATTGTATTGGTTTTTGGAGGGTTTTTTTATGCGGAAGGCATTGTGGCACTTTCCTATGTTGATTTAATTGAAAACTACTGATTCATTATATTGGTTGCTCTCCTTTTTTAATTTTTTCTTTTTCATAGTCATGGCCAGTTCCATACACATAAAAACCTGGTGTAGAGAGAGCTGAAGTCCTCCACACTTAAAAAACAGGTCTTAAATGTCTTTTGCTTTTACTTTTTCAGCTATAACTAAGGCCATCAAGGATGGTATCAGCCAATCCTTCTTAACTGAGTGCCTGAAAAATATGAATGCTTGGAGTAGTACTTATTTAATAATTAGCATTTAATCAGCATTTTTTGCATTTCCTTTGATTGCCATTTCATGGTTTATTATTTTTAGTTGAATTCTGCATTCATAAAAAAACCTCAGGAAACTAAGGAAATTAAAGGAGAGATTCTTTTCACTTCTGTAAAGAACATGTACATACCTTACCATGAAGTGTGTAATTTGTTTCTAAGCCTAAGCAATGAAGTCTGCTGGGAATATCCTCTGGTTTTGTTTAGCATCTACAGCAGAGAGAAGATGGGGGTGGGGTGAGGGGAATCAAAAGACATGAAAAAATTGAGATTAAATCTTGGCGGTTATATCACTGACTATTTTGTTGTGGTTTTTTTCTGATTAATTTCTGTTCACATAAAGGTGTAAACCAGGATATTTGGTGGATGATGATTGTTTCGTTGGGCTCTGGCTTTTGGGAAGATGGCTATATAATAAAGAAGAAAAAAGCTTGACTGCAAAATAAGAGGTCCAAATTAAATGTCTAAAGAATGAGGGTGGGGGGTGGCATGTGTGTTAAGACTGAGAATAATGAGAACTGTTCTTAAGAAGGATAGGAAAAACAGTAAGATTCACTCTTTTGAGGAAAGAGAATTAAGAAATAGAGTTGTTCTGGTGAGCTTTCATCAGGGCAGCAGCACTGCCTCTTCTCATTCCAGATGCTCCCCATTTTGTGAAACTCTTGTGTCCCCATGGATGTCTGACAAGCAGTGCACATTTTATGCATTTGTGCACCTTTTGCCCACTATGCTGCAAAAGGGCAGTGCTGCTCAGCCTGTAGGCCAGGGACAATTTTAAGCCAGAGTAAAGTGTCATATTTAGAAGCCACAAGACTTTCTCTGTTCAGCCAGGGCAATGCGAGGACTGGCCAAGCTTCCTGGACTGGCAGCATCCTTGATGCCACCATCAGAACTTTAGATCTCCATGGAATGAGGCTCAATAATAAATTAAGTTGTAGATGAATTCCAGAAAAATTATAAGGAAAAATGTAATGTTCAGAGAAAAAAAATGTCAAAATATATGCTTCCTGACATATAAAACTGTGGAGATGAAAAAGAAATATAAAATACAGTGGAGCTGAGCCTGTTTCTTTCTCCAGATATTTTTTCCTCTTCTCCATTTGTTAATTCATTGCAGCAGCAATTTATTTACCCACAATATGTAATCATGTGTCTGTAACTTAGTAAACAGCTAGCAAAAGTATTATAAGCTAGTAACACAACAAACAATGGAGAATGTGTTAAGCAAAGCACATCCAAACATTTGGTGTCTTACACGCATTAAAGAGAGAGACACTGGGTTCTAAAGCATCTAGAAAAACTGCAGCCATCATGTTACTTTTCATGGTAAACAAAAGGATGTGGCCACATTCCTTCCACAAGCTTCTTAGGTCATTTGTAGATCAGCATCAGTACTGTTCAGTTTTTTTAGCTATACCTCACTGTTGTGAGAGAATGTGATGTGAATGATGCAAGGAATGCTTCCAGAGTGCTTCATTGTTACTTTGAAGTATGTATGACTGTTAAAGGAGTACTTGGAAAATTAGCAGTAGAACACCATTTTTCACTATCTAGAACTGAAGAAATAATTTGGTTTCATCTCTTCAGCTTAAGTAATTCTGCTTTTGATGTGCAGTCTGTGCACTATCACTTTTCCCTGATACATTTCAACATGATTTTTGGTGTTGCTGATCTGTGCTGAGCTATGAGGAAAAAAAGAAAAAGTCTAGGGAAGAGTGGGTTCAGAAGCATGAAAATCAAAAATATGTTTTACATAAAATTTATACACCATTAACAGATGTTCCAGGAAAGAAAGCATTAATCTTCAGTGAGACAGATTTAATTAGACTAATAGAAGCATATGAGAATGAGGGCTCTAAAATACAGTACTTATGCTTATATGTCAATACATAACAGGAAAAGTAGACGAACTTTGGGACGTTATGAACTGCAAAGAGATTATAGCCTAATTTTTGATGCTTTATCCATATGAATGATTTTCATGATGGATTTTCAGACCCTTTTGTAAAAGTAGCAACAATTATCTGGTCTGAACCCAGTACACACTGAAGAATGAAATAAAGAAATAAATGCTCCAATAATAACTTTAAGTTGTGCTCTGCCAGATATATGCCCAGTGTTTTAAAGACAGGTAGGTCCCTGTACACAGATAGAGAGCACATCCTATTAGACTAGCAGCTGGATACATCACTGGGTTGGGAAAGTTCTGATTCTGTGCCTGAAGTGAAGATTGGGGAGGGGTTGGTGGGAAATACCAGAGTGAAATAAATATTTTGTTCTCTCTTAAAACTAGAAACACTTTTTGATGAAAGGGATTGTGTGGCTTGCAAAGGACTCAATTTTGTTTTATAGGCTGAGGTTCAGAAATATCTTTTTTTTGCATTTTTAATGTTTTCAGACTTACACCTTGACAGCCAAAAATATCCCCTTTTAAAGAAAATCATGTAATATCACAATCTCAACAGCAAGTATTTAGAAGGAAATGCTGAGGTTTATGACATTCTAAAGTGAATATGCAAAAATAAAACTTTTAATATACCTTCTATCAAGAAACACACCCTACCACAAAAACATCTGTCTGTTCTCCCTGGAAATTACTAAAAAATGTATGGCTTCAGAAGATATATATACAATGAGCTTAAAAATTACTCTTAAGATTATGTTATCATTAGATATGTTGATATGAAGCAACTTTATGCATTTTGCAATTATTTCCTTCATTCTACAGGTCCAGTTGAATTTAATTTGTGAGTTCTTTTGACTTGCTTTCTTTCTGCTCCTTGCCTTGCTTGGAAAGCATGGGCTTCCAGTAATGCCAAGGAACACAGAATAAATACACCCAAAATAGTTTGGACCAGATAATTGATGTACACACCAGGCAGGCAATCTGACTGTTCTGGGATTCAATGTCATGTCCCTTTGTGTGATGCTGCATTGCACTGTATTATTTAGACATCCAGACTATCTAGGAGGTTCCCTAAATCAGTAACACATGATGCTGTACACATGCTGTCCACCTGTACTTGTGTGTTTATCAACCATGCAATAATGATCCCTTTTCCATTTTCCTATATCCTGAAGTTTAGTTGAATATGATGATAAAGGTGGATTGATTTAGTTACAGTTACACCTCTGCTGCTAATGCACTGCATTCAAGGTCTTCATAGGTCTGACTGCTGGTTGTATTAGGCTTCATGAAAAAATACTGTGTAAAATGTCAGTTCTCACAAAAGTAAAACAAACCCTTGAAGCTGAGATGGTGGAAGACAAAATAAAGCTGAACATCTGCACTTATCTCAGGAACTCTATCTGTAGTTTAAAGTTTTGTAATGGGATGGGGAGTGGCTATTTCCAGGTAACATTTTTTAAGTAGTTATTTGAAAGAAGATAATTTATTGACCAAAATGTCTTTAGTGTTCGCAAGTAGTTCATATACATTGGAAACAAATTCTTGTTGAGGAGATGATGGCATTTTTCTTCCCTTTTTCTTTTCTGTTCTCAACTATTTTTTTCACTTGAAAGGCTTAGAGGTATAAAGGAAACAAAGTAATGCATTCAATCAGTAAATAAAGATTCAGTGTTGACAGGAAGACCTTTTTCTACAAACTTTGCATATATAGTTCCACCTTAAATCCATATAGCAGCTGGAAATAGGTCAACACTGAGCATCTTGTTGTTTGATGAAAGAATTCAAACCTGTTTCCAAGGTAACCAATCCCATCCTCTACAAATCTCTGCTGTGCTGCTACCTGTTTTGTGAAGCTGAATGCTTTTCTCATTTCCTGAGGTATAGCTTGAACACTCATGTACGCACACACCACATGCTGCTTTGTTTCCACTGTGATGAAAGAGACAACAAAAGTAAATAGAAGTTGGTTAATATTTAAACTGTTAATGCAGGTGTCTCAGTAGCACATTCATAGAGCTTTTTTAAGTGGTGCCAAGCAGCTCTTGAACAAACAGCTTTTACAGGAATGGCAGATTAATTTTGGATGAATTTCTGGGTACCTGGGCATCAGGTCAATATTGTCTCCTTTGTTCTCTGCTCTCTACACACACTAGGAAGGATACTCTGTTCTGTGGAGAGCAATGAGGATGTGTCAATAGAGGCAAATGATATTCAGTAATACCATTTAGTGCATAAACTGCCATGTCTCTATCATGTTAGGTAGTTGTTCCACACATCTGCATATAAAGACAGAACACTTATTTTAGCAAGTTTTCTTTGCACATTCCAAGTGCATCTACACACGTTAAAACATTTCCTGCAAAAGTGAAAGATCATTTTTTGTTTTAAAGTTACATTTCATTTTGAGACAGTAAGTCTTTGAGAGGATTGGAACACAAAATACATGGCAGTAGAACATAGAAGAGTACAGAGTAAAGGAGATGTGTCAGGCACTAAAAAACCTCTTGCAAAAATATCTTTTATCTGGAAAAAACTGTGAACATCATACCTCACTGACAATGTTGTGAGTATTCCCACTCTATTAAAGAAAGCATATTCAACTTCATTTTTCTTTTGCCTTATTTATTTACATATTGACCACACAGGCAGTTTAGAGTTTCCTAAATAGCTGACAAGAGTAAAGCAAAGTAATTGCTGCAAGATGAAAACTACTCCTGCTCTGATCAATAGGATCAATAGGATCAATTCTACCTGATTTTTAATGGAGAACTTAATAATGACATAGAATCTTGGTCTACTAATCTATTAATATACTAGTATTGATACTAGTATTAATCAAAGAATTTCTGTCTGTCTTTAGTTATTGCTAATACACTTCCCTGAAGTGTGATACACACTTTTGGTTTTAGCTTTTGGAAATTTAATATGTTATCTGAAATGTGACCAATTGTATCAACTTAGCTTAGACTCCCTGTGACAGAGTGTCTCAAATGAAGGAAACAGGCAATTCACTAAATTCAATTCTACAAATACAATTCAATTCTACATGACTGAATACACTGTTCTTCCATACCTTGCATTTAGTTTATAACACCAAGGATGATCTTAAGGTTTGAGAGTGTCCTGGTTCTAGCCAGGACAAAGGTTATTCTTTTGTCAGGAGGGGCATAGCTGACACATGGAATTTATTCTGTACAAGCTCAGGTCACTGCTGGGGGAGTCTCTTCTAGGGAGAAGAGATTCCCTGGGGTAAAGAAAACATGATAAAGGTAGCTGACCAGTATTGTTTATTATTGGTTGGTTTGTTTGGTTTTGCCCCCACAGAATTTGTTTATTTTCTTATACCCTTTGTCACTAGTATTGTTGTTCTTGTTCATTTTCTCATCTCATTTCTGTTTCCAGTAAATTGCGCTTATCTCACCCTGTAACCTTTGCCTTTTGTGTCTCCAGTTCCCAACTCCATCCCACTGCAGCAGGAAGCCGGAAGTAAACGGATACCAGAGACAGTGATGTGTGGTTTTGAAGAGCCTCACTGAGAGCACTGAAACCTAAATCACAGCAGGGAGGAAGTTATGATTAGTTTTCTATTGACAGAATCAGGAGCAGAAAGCCACTGCCATAAGTAAACATCAAGACCTCATATTGCTCTGGGTAACTCTAATGAATGTGACCTTCAGAAGCATTTACCTCTGTAATCGAAGCTGTGCACAGTTTCAGTGCAAGGTGCACAGCTCAAGGAGAAGCAGTGAAGTTAATTCATGTTAATTTTATTTAAAAAATCCTCATTTCTCTGCCTCTTCTGTAAAATGTCTTCCACCAACTACCATGAAACATTTCTGCCTATATCATTGGGAATGCAAAATCCAACATTCTACATAGGCATATTTATTTTAATATTACTTACTTTGCAATTTTATTTAATTAAAGCTGTTCATATAGCCATGGCCTCTTCATATATTGTATAATAGCCTTACACATTTTGGCCACAGGACACATAGTGTTCTTTTAAAAACTGCATATTATCTTGGTCATACAGAAAAATGCAATTTGTGTTCAGTAAATTTCTCTTTTAAAGAAGTTTTGCTGCTTACCAGTAAACATTTCTGTTGGTAAATACTCAGGTCACTAATGGATGGGGGTTTTTTCACCTTTGATCTCTATTTATATTTCCAGTCCAAAGTTAATTTTTGTCTCTAGCACCTGCAAACTCTTAAAAGTCTATTTACTTTCTGTAGGTGTTGCATATTAATCAATGTTCATTTATCTTTGACCCTTCACATCTGTATAAATCTAGACCATTAAGCAATATAATGTGCTGGTTTTCTTAATAATAGAATAAATCTCTCTTAAATAATAGAATCAATCTCTCTTAACTTCGAATCTGTCTTAATTTAAGTTTTCGTCCAAGCCTCCCACCAAGTCTCTATGATAATCAAATAAGAGAAATAAGAACCTGGGAGGGTTTATGTGACTATACAGTGGATTGAACTGCTGCCTTTGCTTTGACTGAGGAAGGACTCAAAGCACCTGGATTATATTGGATGTCTAGGCTTTCAGATGCTGAAGTTAAAAGTACTGAATTCTAGCCATGCCATATTTATTTTCCATTTAGGATTGCTCACAGTGCCACATAAAAACTGTAGACATTCAGGATGAAAACTGAGGCTACTTTTTTTTTTTTTTTTTGTGTATTGGAGTTTTAAAACTGGTTGGAGTTTTAAAAAATGTCTTAGAGTATTCTCTACTATTACTTTGTCTACCATAATTTCTAAATTCAGATTATGATCTAAGATTATAATCCTTTATTCATTTTTCCCAAAATCCTAATCTTTTGTTCCCTCTTGTTCCTGTCCTCTATAATCTCCTAATTTGTCTCAAAACTATGGCATTAAAATGTAGCAAAAATCCAGAGAATCCTGAGTGGAATGAATAATCCTTCTTCTTTATAACACCTCTTAATTCTGTCAGGCATCAGATTTGTTTTCTCACTTTGTAACCTGCACTCAGTTTTCAGTCACTGCAGCCCCAGTCTTTTCTTTCAAAACACTATCTAGTCAGTTATCTCAAGGCTCATATTTATGTATTTTGTCTCTTTTTCCAGAAGGTAACACCTTGCACTCATAAATTCCATCTCATTTATTTCAGATTGCGCCATCAGTCTAACAAAACCACTTAGAATTCTGATCCTGTTCACTGAAATTCTTGCAGATACTTCCCTCCAGCATGGCCTCTACAGAATTAATCATTATTTCCTGTTTTGTCATCCAGATCATTAATAATAATCCAGAATCATTTCCTATTTTGTCATCCAGATTATTAATATAACAAAAAATGGAATTGACTCCCCATGTTCAGACTGCCTTTCTAGCGTCAGTGAATAATTCCTAGCTAGCCCGAGCCAAGTTTTAACTTTTAAATTTAATTTTTTTTTTTTTCAGAATCTTCTCTGCATGTTTACTTTGCTGCTATAAGAAAATACCTTTCACATGTTAATCTTACTAAAATCAAGAGGAATCTCAGTCATTTCCTCCCCTGTACCTGCCAGGTTATTTAGGTTATCAGTGAAGGCAACAAAATTGGCCTGGACAGTCTTTGTTAGCAATGTCAGTAGCACTCTTCAGGTGTTTTTTATTCCAAATAAATGGAACTATTTGCCTGTAATTCCTCAGATTCTGCTTTTAACTTTTTTTTTTCTTTTTGAGTATTATTTCTATGCATTCCTGTGTTTAAATTTTTGGGTGCATACTCTAGGAGTGCTCAAAGCTAATAGCTAATAATTTAAAAGATCACTTCAACAAGTTCCTTAATGTCTCAAAAATAATCATGCTCTGCTTACTTAAATATGTCTGTAAACCTGGACATTCATTAACATGAGTACACAGGACAGAAGAGAAAGACCAAGCAGACTGTACTCCCTCTGATAAACAAGAAAAGAACTGGTTATTTACGGAAAAGGCTGAGAGTCAGGGAGTTCTTCAGCTCAGTATTCACTGGCAGTGAGGCTTCCCAGGACTCTCAAGTCCCTGAACTGGGGAAGTGAAGTTCCTCTCACTCTTAAGTGAAAGATACCTTCAGTTCCAGTTGATAAAACTGAATGACTGTAAGGATAGCGGCCTTACATCTCAGAGTTCTGAGGCAACTTTGATGGTCTAGTCAATGTTGTTGGCAAGCCACTCTCCATCATACTTGAAAAGTTAACAGCACTCAAGTGATGTCCCTGGGGACCCGAAAAAGGGGAAAAAATTATCAAAAATGAAGAATAGAAAATCCAGGGAACTACAGACTAGCGAGCTTCAACTTTGTCACTGGGAAAATCATAAAGCAGATTCTCATGGAATGTCACAGTGCCCCTCCAAGTGTCCACTTGGAGTGTCCTGGCTCGCTCCAGCACAGTGGACAGCGGGGGACACTCTCCCGTTCCTCAGGAGGTCGGGAGGGCAGCTAAGGCTCTTGCCTTGCACGGGTGAGACAGTGCACGACATTGGTAGAAGTGAAGGAGCAGACTCCTGTCAGGGATTAAATTCGGGTTTATTGGAAGATGGTAGCACAATCTACAACGAGGGGAGCCGACTGACAGAAGACGTCAAACCGCGCTGTGCAACAGTTTATAGACTGGGAGGAAACAGGGGAGGGGCCCATCCATCTACCAACGGAGGTGTATGGGGGTGTGGAGACTGGGAATGCAGACACTTGGGAGAACCAATAAGGGCAATTCAGGGGAGGGACCCTGGTGCCTGAACCTATCACTCGATGCTCCTGGTAGAAGTTTCTAGAGAGAGGGGATGGGCTGCTAAGTGACGGACAAGACACTGGGAGGGTGTGACTCAGGGGTTCTTAAAGGAACCAGGGGGAGGAGGCAAGGAGATTGACAGGGAGGAGGAAAGAGGAGGCAACAGGGGCAGAACCATTCCAATAGGGGGAAACTGGAGCAAACCAAGGTATAAACCAATATAACAGGACATACAAGAACACAATACAACATCAGAAGCAATGTTAAGCAGCATACAGAACAATGCAGAGATCTGAGGCAGCCAACCCCACTTCACTAAGGGAAAATTGTGCCTGACAAATTTGGGGGCCTTCTATGATGGAGTGACTGCAATGGTCAGCAAGTAAAGACTGACAGATGTCATCTGCCTAGCCTTCCCTAAGTCCTTTGACACAGTCACATACAACATCCTGATCTCCACACTGGGGAGATATGGCTCCAGTTACTTCATGGATAAAGAATTGGCTGGTTGGAGAATTGCAGTCAATGGCTCTATGAGTGGCAGCTGGTGATGGGTGGTATCCCTCAGGGCTGTCTTGAGGCCAGGACCCTTTAATGTCTTTATCAATGACGTGTACAGTGGGATCAAGTGCACCCTCAGCAAGTTTGCAGGTGACAGAAGCTGAACAGTGCAAGTGACACAGAAGGACAAGTTGCCATCCAGAGAAGTGGACCCACAAGAACCTCATACACTTCAACAAGGCCAAGTGCAAGCTGCTGCATCCAGGTCAGGGCAATCACAGACGTGAGTAGAGAGTGGAGAAGAACTGATTGAGAGCAGACCTGAGAAGGACATTGGGGTTGTTGTGGCTGAAAAGCTGGACATGACCCAGAAATATGCATCTGCAGCCCAGAAAGCCAGTTGTGTCCTGGGCTGCATCCAGAGCAGTGTGGCCAGCGGGGCAAGAAAGGGGAGTCTGTCCCTCTGCTCTGCTTTAGTGAGACCCCACTTTGAATGCTGAATCCACCTCTGAAGCCCTCAACATAAGAAAGCCATGGAGCTATTGGAACAGGCCAGGCCATATGCCCAGGCGAGATCCACAAAGATGTTCTGGGGTTGGAGCATCCTCTTCTATGAGGACAGGCTGAGAGCTGGGCTTGTTGATCCTTGAGAAAAGAAGGCTCCAGCAAGACCTTTCAGCAACTTTCCAGTATATAAAGAGGGCTTATAAAAACACAGGAGAGCAACTTTTTACATGGGCATATAATGACTAGACAAGGGGAAATAAATCGAGAACAAAAGAGGGAAAATTTAGATATTAGGTGGAAATACTTTATGAACATGGTGAGGCACTGCATGGTTTCTCAGGGAGGTTGTGGATGTCCCATTCCTGGAAGTGCTGGACCAGGTTTTGAGCAACTTGATGTAGTGAAAGATATCCCTGCCCATAGCAGAGCAGTTGGAACTAGAAGATTTTTAAGGCCCCTTCCAACCCAAACCATTTTATGATACCATGATTCTTTGCATAATTAGTAGAATAATTTGTATTATCCAAACTGAAAAACAAAATCCTCAAATTGTCAGCATGCACAAGGGATGGTGCAAGTGGTATTGTAATTGTGATGACCTAAAGACATAAGTAGAGAGACATTGATATGCAAATATGTTAATTTTATTGAGTCACTCAGTGTATTAAAAAAAACAGAGAAGACTTTAGATTGCCTTGAATAGGCTTGTTGCTTGAAGTCAAGCCACAGTAAGGTAGGATACAAACTGATATGTTTAAAATGCACAATATTGTTACAAATATTTTTATAGGGAAGGGTTGTTGAACAGAAAAATCCCAAAACATACTTTGTCTGCTTACACAACAACTAGATCAGAAGGACCTTCTCCCACTACATATTTGTTTTGTGCTGTAAAGCACCCTAAAAGTGTTCTGGCACTGAACAAGTCCCTGCGGGATGTATTTTGCTGTGTTTCCCTGACACCATATTTACCTATGAGAAATGGCTGAAGAAGGCACTGACTAACCTCATGAGTTGTTCAGGCTCTCCTTCTTAACATCTTCAGAGAATATCATGTTTCTGCTGTGCATGGATTCAAAGACTATTAAACATCCTTTGCTATTAACCTACAGCTATTTGCAAACTTGTACCTTCAGGGTTTTTATAAGAGCTACTTGGCTATGGGGGGTTGAAAACATCCCTATTATCTATATTTGTCAGAAAACTTTGATTTACTGAATTATGTACCCAAGTAGACATATCCACTTTTTGTATGGCAATTGGTATCAGATTTAATGGGAAAATTAAATGTTGAGCATGCATAAAAGTATTCATGCCATGTAAAATGCTGAAGTCTGGAAAAAAATTTAAATACTCTCTTTTTTGAGGCCTACAAATTTTTAAGTCTTATATGCTTTTCTTGGATAAAATTATTGGGTTTTGGCTTCCATCTGCTACATTTAATTTCTCTTTTGTTGTTGTTATTTCCAATTGTCAGTTACAACAGCCTAGCTTAATTAAGACTTTTGGCTTGTGCTCATGTGCCATAAACTGGACATAATTCTGACCTGCAACTGAGACACCTGAAACCCCAGAGCAGTCTTTCATCCAAGTACCAAGCATCTACATTATAGTCAGTTATTAATTCCACTATGAAGCAACAGAATGATTTTTTTTTGTACATTTTGAAAACTTGAAAAATAGCTGAACAGTTTTCAGTATTAATAAGGCATGTTTCTGTCAGTGAAACTGTGTCACATTCATATTGTCTGAAAAATCCCCTTACCCAGGATTTTTATCCTGGGAAGCTGAGAAGCCTCGGAGGAAAAGGAAAACAATTTTATCTCATTTGCTTCTCCTGTGTTTTGCTCCTTTGGAACATGTTTGGAGATTGTTTATGCAACAGGTGATTGTTTCATGGGGTTTCTGGTGAGTTGTTTTGACTCAATGGGCAACCAGTGCCAAGCTGTGTTGGGACTCTGGAAAGAGTCACGAGTTTTCATTATTATCTTTTATCCCTCTGTAAGTGTCCTTTCTGTATTCTTTAATATAGTTTAGTTCAGTGTTCTTTAATACAATATAGTATCATAAGATAATAAATTAGCCTTCTGAGATCATGGAGTCAGATTCATCATTCCTTCCTTTGCTGGGCACCCT
>VYZP01008270.1:23825-34452 GCA_013400635.1 Hypocryptadius cinnamomeus | reverse complement strand
GTTTGCTCTGGTCCTTTCCCCTCTCTTGAATCAGCATGTTACTTTGTGTACAGTTTTGCAAAAAGCCATTCCAAGAGCTGATCTAGTTGAAAATCACTTTTTATGTATACCTGATTTTTGGTTTCATCCTCTGCATCAGCTCACTCTTTGCACAAGGTGAAATGGTACACATAGGAAAAGGCAGAAGATAAGTGGACAGTGGAAGCTTGAGCTGAACCTGTGAAATTTCATCATCGTTTTCAGGGGAGGAAGTGGGAGGGGAAGGAAGAAACTGCCTTCTACAGTATGTTGTAATGGCTGTTGTTGACATTTACATAAAAATTCACATTCGAACTTTAGTCTGGATTTTTTTTTTAATCTCTTTATTATCTTTTTGTGTTTGTTCTCCTTCTTGAGTGTATGCTTAAAAATTTTGTATTTTACAGTGATTTTGATTGATCATATTTTGCCCCACTGGATGTTCTAGTTCAAGGAACATGGCCTTGAGAATACTAATGATTATGTCAATCAACAAGTTTCTGAAAATGAAGGATTTCCAAACTCCAAAGGTGCTCAAATTATGCCTCATTTTCCTGGACATTCTTCTTACTTATTCCTTCTTAGTAGAGTATCAGAGTGGTATATCAACAACATTCTCTTTTTGTCAAGTAACAGAAATACCTTCTAAGGGAGATTTTGAATTTTTTATTCTGGTTAAATGCATGAATACGTTGTTTTTTTCCCAGCAGAACATAATCTTCTCCTTCATTGAATAATATGACTTGTGCATTCACTCCACATATGGGAAAGTAGAACTGAGTTCCTTCCTCTTCAGGAGACAGATTTATGGTCCTGAAAAGAGTGCCATAAATACACAGCTCTCAGATGAGTGCATTTGCTCTGAGCTTGTGAAGTTGTCTCTCTTTGTCTAAACCAAAACATTGAGCAAGGGCCTGGGGTCCTCCTGAGGGATTTCAAAACAGTGGATCTGAAGGTTCATTGCTTCTCTGTTCCAATCAAGGCAGAAAGAAAACCAAATCTGGATTCTACCAAGTATTCTAGCTAGGAGCTGATGGAGTCTTCTAGTCCTGGGGTCTTCTGTTGAAACTATTTCATCTTCTGTAAAATATTTACACACATGTCAAGAAGCATTCCATAAATGTGAGGCATTGACATGAGATCTCCTCAGGCCTCGTAATCCTGTATAAAATGATGTTTCTTCATAGGGCAGTTTTATGAGCTTTAGTTTTCCCTCAAATGAGTGTCCCAAATTAAAACTTCCTGTTTCAGACTCAAAAGATCAATTTTTTGTTAAATGGACCAGAACTTCTCTATGTCCTTTTTCAATCTCAAGAAGGGTTGACAAAAATAAGTTTAGCTTCATATAAACCAAATTATTTACTTTTTTTGTTGATTCAACAGCAAAAGTCTCCGATGAAATGACCTCAGAATACCAAAAACCATTGCCCTGCCATTTTCATGAGTATATGTATCACTTCTTCATTTAAACCTTTCTGTCCACCTTTCTGTGGACATCTGTTGAGTACTACATTGCTTGAAAACAGTTCACTCTAATATTTTTAGACATTTATTTGTGGTATTTTTTGTGATTATGTTACATAATATTGTGTCTTTCTAGACCATGTAAACAGAAAATAATAATTATCTGTCTCAATGTAAATGCTAATACTGGTACCAGAATTATCCTGTCTGCCTATTGATATCACCCAATACAACAACCCTGCTGAAATATTTTCTGAGATAAGCAAGTATAAGGGGTAGGATTATAGTCAAGGGAGGAATTTCTAAATGTCTCCATGAAGCTTTTTTTTCCTACTATTTACTCAGCTCTGCTCTTGTGACTATGCTTAATGAAATGCATAAATCAGACCTGAATATTTTAGAAGTCTATCTATCTGTATTTCTCTTTTAGCATTCTCTTTTCAGTATGAAATACTGTTCCAAGACCTACGTCTGTGTAGTTTATAGAATTCAGATTATGTAGGAAGATGAAAATCTCATTTAATAAGGAAAAAAAAAAGCTGATAATATAGAAATGTCCATAGTGGCATAAAATGAATTCACAACGATAAGAAATCAAGGTAAATCTCCTTATGTAACATTTTATCACTGTTTTGCACACCAGACCTCATACAGCGTATATAAAAATAAAGACAATGATGAGCATATTAGTAATTAATTCAGATGGATGCAAATGCAAAAAGAAAATTTGCTGACACATTATCAACTGATTATTTTCACCCTTGAAATATTTTACAAATGTATATGTTTTCAAGATTTGAAAGAAAAAGAATACATCAAACATAAAATGCTATATAAAAATATAAAAAACTTGAAGTTTACACCTGGAAATCATTAATGACCTAGTATCAATTGTGGCTGCTTTTCTATACTACTCCCGCATAGCAAGAATAGTATAGTTCAGTTAGTCTGTTTAGACAACTATATACTTTATGTTGTGAATGTTACAAGAAATTGGTCTTATTCTATGCAAGCTTTAGTATAAACACCCTGTAGGCTTTGGAAAACAACCTTATTAGTCACAAGACAACTCATCTACATTTTATAATATATTTAATTAGTACTTATGGGTTTTAGATGGGACAAAGTAAAGACAAAGTTCAACCAAAACAGATGGAGCTACAACAGGATTTGTAAAATGGGTTACTTCACTGCTGGCAGCCGAGATCTCATTTAAGAGAAAGAATCAAAGCAGAACTGAGAAAGAAAAGGAAAGCTGAAAAGGTCACATAGAAGATCTGAAAACACTCTTAATCCAGAAACTTTTTTTGCATGTTTTCCCTCAGTGCTTTTGTGGTGTTGAATTAATGTGACACCCCTCTCTCTGAGCTAAGGTAGAGAAACTGCCTACAAGAATATATCTTTACTTTTAGGATACAACCGTTGTCTTACAGCATGTTTTGTGTATCAGGGAAGTAATGGAGAAGATAGATCGTACATACACTGCTATAGGCTTTGCTTCATTACTGATCATGCCATAGAATCAGAATCATGGAATGGTTTGGGTTGGAGGAGATCTTAAAGTTTATCTAGTTTCAACCTGCCTGCTATAGGACATCTTTTACTAGACCAGGTAGCTCAGAGTCCCATCCAGCCTGGCCTTAAACAATTTCAAGCATGAGGCATCCACAGCTTCTCTTGGCAACCTGTGCCAGTGACTCACAACCCTCACAGCAAAGAATTTCTTCCTAAAATCTAATATAAGCCTACTCTCTTCTTCCTGTCACTACATGCCCTTGTATTAGTCTCTCTCCATCTTTCTTGTAGGTTGTCTTCAGGTACTGGAACAACACAATTAAGTCACCTTCTCATCTTCAGGCTGAATATTCCCAGTTCTCTCCGCTCTTCCTCACAGGAAAGGAGCTCAATCTCTTCAACCATCTTTNTTTGCAAAAGCAAGGTCTTCATTAATAGTTAATACCTATGGACATTATTTTATTTAATCAGAAGCAAAAATACTGATTTTATGTCCTTTAAAAAACCTGATTTACCTAAATATTTCTTCTCTTCCAAGTAAAAGCCATCTCACTCATTTTCTTCCAGTTATTTCTTAAATTTTAATTAATTTTGGTTTTTGCCTCCCCTTCTTCTCTTTCCCCTGCAACACTGTACATTTCCTTGGGACAGGTCTTTTTTTTTTAAATATTCCACACTTTCTTTTATATTTGCTACACTTGTGGCAATCATGGGCATGGCTTGCAAACAAATTTTCTGCATAACTTCCAAAAGACATGGTCAATGTGATGAATGCTTTACATGTTTGGCTGTGTTTCCTGACAGCTACAGAAATAAGCAAAACCCCACACAATGCACTCTCTTCCATGATTTTAATGTTAAATACAATGTCTGAGCTATCATTTATAAAGGAGAAAAAGCTACCTTAGCTCCTGCCACATGACACAACTGTTCTACCAGATGAGAAACAACCATAAAAGATGGCCTGTAAACAGTTAAAAAGATTAAACCCTTAGCTGTTGAGGCACTGGATGGAAGATTGTGGGAAAGTGACCAAGGAAGACACCCTTATGGAGTCTGAAAGTTTGGCTGTTGTACACAAGCTTGGGATGCTTTTGGTAAGAGTTAGCTGAGACAGTTGCATACGCTCATTAATTATTGTAAATGTCACTTTCTTTTATGTTTAGTTCCTCAAGATTAAAGAGAGCCTTGCTTTAAGAAGACTGACTGAACATTGCATTAACTCCCGGTTCCAATCTTCTGAAGGGAACAAATGCAAGCACCCAAATCTAATTATGTCTGTGAAGTTAAGCAAGGTTGTGCAGCAGTAGTTGAGCAAACACTATATGACTTTGCTTGGGTACAGGAAAGAGTATAGCTGCAGCAGCACAGAGGCTAATCTTCCCTCTTCTTCAGCCTCTCATTTAGAGTTTGGTCAGAGGTCAGTACCCCACAGCCTGCAGTGTAAATGTGACATGGTCTACTGATGGAATTAGTCCTCAGTTTCTAAGGGTTAACCTTGCAAGGTGATGAATGCTTCCCACCCTATCAATTCCATCTAAACAGGAAATACTTGACAATCCCTTTTAATTTGGGGTTATGGATTCTTAGTTAAGATCAGGCACAGGTTGGCTGCAATGGAGGTTGTTACAGAAGGAAAGCATCAGCGCCTGATAATAGAGGGTGACTTGGTGAATGATATTTACTATAGCAGAAAATGGTCTTAACTGATTATTTTTAGCAAGGTTAAGTATTTTGTGGTTTGAATACTTTCTAGCATGACTATTTGCTATTAAGAAATTGCAATCTGGATAAGAGAACAGAGTAGATTGTTTTTTTAACCATGTGTTTGCTCAGAAATTGAGAAATTTACCATGTAGTAAGTTCAGATGTGCTTAATGACACCAGAAATAGTACAAATTTCAGGAACTGTGTACTCTTGAGCCATTCACTAAACTTCTGGGACCAACTGTGAACTGGGAACAGTGTTTACAGGTCTCAGGGCCATAAATTCAGCTATTCTGTGTGCATAGCAAAGCCATCCAGATTCCCTGTGAAGTCACTGGAAGCAGTAAAGCTCTTGGGAAGGTTATTTGGAAGAGTTGTAAAGAGGCACAGCCTGTGGCCAGGTAAGGAAGGGAGCTGAAATTGTGCCTCTCCCCTGGGCTTAGGTGCTTATCTGCACCCTTAAGAGACAGGTGCCTCAGACTGATGGGAAGGCTTTGTTATGCTCAGGCAGGAGGGTAAATCTTCAGCACTGATCACTGCTTGGCCTTAGGCTGTAACTGATAAGAGGCACAGTAAGCTCAACTTAGTGACAGTCTATTACATACTCAGGACTCAAATTCTAGAGAAATATGCTACCTACCCTGCTGTAGAGTAATCGGGAATTGAGGCCCCATCACTTCCATTAGAGAGCATTGCTATTGTGCAGCCAGGAATGCCCACGACTTGTAGAAATAGCAAAGTTACTGGAAAGAGGCAACTCTGTTTAGGAACTGGCAAGTACTTTAGGGCTTCCCTCTGGACTTGTTTGTGACTGACATAACAAAGTTGTGTATACAAGGTTTCGAAATATTCTTGCTTGCCTTTCTTTTAAAATTCCAGTTTCTGTAAAGTAAGTTCCATTTCAGTCCTAATGCAAGCTGCTTATGAAGTGAGATACCAAGAGTGGGCTGCAAGAAGGGTACTGAATGGATGCACAGAAATTCAGAGTTGAATAGAGGGAATAATTAGATGCACTAGGAAAAAAAATGTCCTAATTATGCAAGAGTTAGTGAGGAAAGGAAAAATAAATAGGGGAAGTGAGGCAAACAAGCAAAGACTGAAAGCTGAGCTGATACTAGTGAAGGAGGAAAAAGAAGAACAAGTTAAAACCATCATTACAAAGTATAATACTAAGAGTTACAATGAAATGTGATGTCATTTGGGACTCTAATTGCATGCTTTACTAAACATTGCTAGGAGCATTTATCATGCCAGCAGCCATAGGTTTAGCTACTATGGGCCTCGGTGCCATCTGGAAGGATGAGCACTCACTTGAATGGAAAGTTAGAGATCATTGTCATAGCAATTCATACCAATCCACACTACAGCTGTGTGTAGCACCTGTACATGTTCATGGTTTTTTTAAGGTGACTATTGCTGCTGTTTAATACATACACTTTTTAAAATTAAAAATAAATACAGTTGTTTTGGAAATTTCAATGCTGAATTGGAAAAAATAAGGCTTCGTCCTCTAACTCTTCAATGCATTTCCCCCTCTATTACTATTAAAATAAAAAAAAAAGTCAAGTGAGAGTTTTTACGCTCCCTAAGCTATGAGACAGCTTAAAATAATTCCTAAAATCTTACTGAGGGTTGGACAGCTGATATATGTATATAAGCTATTGTTTCATATTGTAATTGAAGACATTACTTTTTGAAATCAAAAATATTTGAAGTTTTTAAGAATTAAACCAATACTTTAGGTCATGTTATTAATTACATTTTAAGTTTTTTTTTAAAGGAAGTGACTTTTATCAATGGATCAGAGCTAGCTCACTCCAAAAATCAGTAGAGATGCTTTACTTACAGTGAAATTCAGTCTGAAATTGTGTTAAGTAAACCGTGTTAGTGTGTTTTAAGCCAAGCAATCACATACTTGCAGTGATGACCCAAAGAAGTCAATATATTTATAGCTTCACCAGGAAAACATCACTAAGTATTGTATATACATAGAGTGCCATTGACTACTTGGATGGACAGCAGTAATGGTATTAAGCACAGCTAACTTCATATCTCTCTTAAAACTCATACAGGCTTAAAGAAAATTACATAAACTCTGAGTATTATTACATCATTACATCTATTACATCAGAATATTAGAATGTAGTTGCTAATAATGGATGGCTAGTAAAAATTATACCAAAGATGTTTTTATGCCATGTGTCACTTCTGTTAGTGTGAACAGGTTAAGTATTGCTCGTACATCTCTCACACCTCAGTGCTATGTTTTCAGGCTAATCACAGAATCAGAGCATGGGTCAGGCTGGAAGGACCCATAGCAAGTCATCTGGTCCTTCCTGCCCCAGCAGGGCTGCCCTAGACCACAGGGTACAGGATTGCACCCAGATGGTTTTTGAGTATCTCCAGTGAGAGACTCTACAACCTCTCTGGGAAATCAGAAAGCATTTCTTCCTCCTGTTCAGGTGGAATTTCCTGTGCATCAGTTCTTGTCCATTGTCTCTTGTCCCATTGCTCGGCAGCACCGAGCAGAGCCCGGTCC
Source organism: Hypocryptadius cinnamomeus (assembly GCA_013400635.1). Lineage (NCBI taxonomy): Eukaryota > Metazoa > Chordata > Aves > Passeriformes > Zosteropidae > Hypocryptadius > Hypocryptadius cinnamomeus. The sequence continues at coordinate 27,209 of VYZP01008270.1, read as the reverse complement.
CAGCTCTGACCCCTCCCTGCAGACACTGACAGACAGGGATGAGGTCCCCTCTCTGTTGTCTCCTCTCAAGGCTGAACAAGCCCAGCTCCCTCAGCCTCTCCTCAAAAGTTATCCCTTGGTAACTTTGTAGCCCTGAGCTGGATGTGCTGCACAGGCTCCATGTCCTTCTTGTCCTGAGGAGCCCGGAGCTGGGCAGAGCACTCCAGATGTGCCTCACCAGGGCTGAGCAGAGTGGGCAGGATCTCCTCCCTGACCTGCTGGCACTGTTCTTCCTAATCCAGCCCAGGATACCACTGACCTTCCTGGCCACAAGGGCACACTGCTGGCTCATGGACGGCTTGCTTTAGAAATAAGCTTTTTAAAGAAGCTTACTGGAAGGGTAGCATTGTGTTTTATGCCTTAAGAGTGGAATGGTTTTGATCTTTTAAATGTTCTACCTCTGGAAGTCACTGTCTTCAGACACCTCTGAGTTTCCCTCTACTGGTGACTGGCAGATATTTCTGGACCTTGGAGAAAAATTAAAGGTTTGGTTTGGTTTGTAATAGAGCTTTATTTGGAGCATATAAAAGTGGAGAAAGATTTTTATTGCTGTTTTGGAGTGTTGATGGCCATTTTGTGGTTTTGGATTATGTTTCTAACCTCTGCCCTTTTGAATGCTCTCCCGCACTAGAGATATTAGACAGATGCCAAATACCATTGCCCTAAGTTGTATATATTCCCTACAATGGCAAGCTTTCAAGTTTGGTTTTATTTAGTTTTTCTTAAGACTGCTAGTGTGTGTTTGTATGTCACATGAAGATGTTTAGAAAAATATATAAAGAGAGCTGGGGAGAGAACAGGGTGTCCTGATGCTTACCAAAATATTTCTAACAGCTTTACTAATAGGTGGGGAGAGGAGTTATTTCTGGCAAAATGAAAGAAATCTGCTTAGTCTAAAAACGGCAAAACTCATTTATGAGCAGAATTTGTCTGACCTTAGCATTTACTCTCAGTCACGGTTCACACATTACTGAAACACATTCACTGTGTTGTTTCTCTTTTATTTTCCTGTGTTACATTTTGGGCCAGTCTTCTCACATAAGTTTCCTAATCATGTACCTCCATTAATTTAATTTCATTTCACTTCATTCACACCTCTGTAAATATTTTCAAGTTTCCAGGAGCACTAACATAAAAGTTATTTGTGTTTCTTTTTTACTTAATCATTTCAGTACAATATAACTGAGCTCAGCTGAACTTGGGACAAAACTAGAAATGACATGAACCAGTTTTTAAAACTGAAAAACAACTGGAAAGACATACCCTGAATTCACTTGAGCCATGAACATTACTTTCAAGGCCAACTCTCCTACTGTTCATGAAATTACTTGTAAAGCTCTCCAGGAAGTTTCTTCATGGCTGTGTGTCTCTGCTCCAGCTAAAACCAACACAGGGGTACATCCCCTGTAGAGGGATTAAAGCATGCATACAGATACCTTTGCAATAACACTTAAGGCACCTGGATGCCAACATGTTGTCAATCCTACAAATTTAGGGATCAATTCTATGGATTCACCTTGACTTTCCAACACCTGATTTTTTAGTATTTTAATAAATGGAATGACCTCAAGCTGTGATCGAGCTTTTCCTCACTGAAATCAGCAATTGCTGCCATAACTGTACTGAAGTCAGCAGGTAAATCAAGGGCCAAATTGACTTAAGAAAATTGGAATTTAAGAACCACTAACAACAACAACAACAGCAAAATAAAATAAATAACCATACTTGCAGACTTCTTGTTCAATTCAGTTGATGCTGTGAAGCCAAATATACTAACTTTCTTGAACATGGTGTTTTTAGTTCATGAATGACTTTTCAATTCACTGTTACCAAGCCTATGAAAACAGTCTGAGGCTTAAAAAGGCAGTCAAGAATTGTGCTAATTGACATGACACTGAGAAGAACCCTGTGGTTACAATAAACTGTCAGCAGAATTATCAGCATAAATATCCTGCAACTGGCTAATAATCTCTCCCTTTCCTGATCCACCTGGGAAGGCTAACAGAGACCTTTCACTACAAGATTCAGGACCAAAACCCCACCAGAATAAATCAAGCTCTGATTAAGTCTTTAAACTGTGATGAAGTGGAAGGGAGCAAATATGGCTGCTGATATTCTAGATGGAAGAGCAAGAAACACACCTCAAGAAGTAGCACTTCTTAACCAACATTGCATCACTTGACAGAATGACAGTGTCTTACAATATTATACTGTATTTTGGACTATAGTGACAATTTCTGTATGCCTTGGAAAAGTCTTGCTGAGTAAAATCATAGAACCATTGAATAGTTTGGCTTAAAAGGGACCTTGAAGATCATCAAGTTCCAAACCTCCTGTTATGGGTTCCAGAACAACTTCCTCATATAAATCTCCTGCTGAAAAGCATTAGCCTGCTGCTCCCTGTTAACAAAGCAGAAGAAAAAAAGTATAAGCTTTCACGGTAAAAAAATCTATTCCTAACTGTATGTTTTATCCAAGGAGACTCGCATGAAAAGCAATCTTGTACAGTTTCCACACTGAAAACTTAACTAGAAGTCTCCCTTCAAGATAAATTGTTTTATTAAGAGGCAGAAAGTCATATCATGTGATGGATTTAAAGTTCCCTTCTACTCCCTCCTATAGATAGAAAAAAATATGGAGTTAATTTTTCATAAAATACTGCTTGTCTTCTGTGTTTGAAATCAATAATACAAGATTAATACAGACTTCCTAAATGAAAAAAGAAAACCCACCCACTATGAATGAGTAATCCATAGGAGTTGTTTAGAGCAGGGTGAATACATAAAACCTGAATTTTGTGAATATTCTTTTAATGTTATATCAAATCTGTTTCTACTACTTTCAGACCTGGTTTTATTAATTATATGCATTGCACTGGGGTGGAAGAATACCATTTTTGCGGACTTGATGATTCCTTCCAAGTTATATCACGGTCATTACTTGCTCTGGACTAGCGTCCCAAGCCTGTAACTTGGATGGGCACCCACTGCTAGGGACTGGACTGCCCGAGCCCTCTCCCGAAGCCCTTAGGTCTGCGAGACAGTTTTGCTGGAGAATGGAGAGCAGCGTAATTAACACCGCGGTGGTCACAGAGATCCTCCTTTTACTGTTTTCATAGGCACGCACACCTGTCGACAGGTCGGAGGGGGAGGCTGGCAGGGGACGGCACTCGGCCAAGGGTGGGCTGCCGGGCTGCCCTGCCCGGAGCGGCCGGGCACAGCCCTGCCCGCGGTGCCGGCCAGGAGCGCAGCCGCCGTGCCGCCGCCGGCTCTCCGCGCTGTGCTGCTGCTGCTGCTGCGCGGCGATCGCCGCTGATGGCGGGAGGGGCAGGGATGTGAGCGGCAG
>VYZP01008270.1:0-21989 GCA_013400635.1 Hypocryptadius cinnamomeus | reverse complement strand
CGTGCCCTTCGCCGCCGTTCCCGGCCGCGGGGCCGCTCTCAGATCCCGTCTTCCTCCTCTCCTTCCGAGGGCATATGAGGGCAGAGGAGACCGGGCGCCGGCCGGGAAAGGGGCGGGCGGGGTGGGGGGGCGGCATCCCGAGCCGGGGAGCGTAGCGGTGGCCACACGCAGCACCGGCAGCGCTGGGGCCGAGCCCGANCCCGGCGGTGCCGGTGCGCTGCCGGTGGCGATGAGCCGTCGCAGGAGCCTGGCTGTCGGCTGCCTGTTGCCGTGTGTGACAATGGAATTCCCTGGCGTTGCCATAGCACCGGGCACTTGTTGCGAGGGGCTGGGGGGAGATGCTGCATTTCCTCTGGCTCACCCCGGCTCCCTCTCCACCTCCCCCGAGCTGTATGCTGCTCCGTAAAACCTCGGCTACTTCAGCCAAAATAAAGACAAGTTGTAATAAAGCAGTTCTTTGTCTTTCAGATTTCAGGTACTCAGACTCCACCTTTACCTTCACCTATATTGGAGGCTCCAAAAGGTACTTTCTTTACACTAATGACTCCATTTCCTGGTGGCAGTAAAATGCAGTGGTTCAATAACGTGGCAGGTTTTTTTGTTTCCTTATCTTTTGCAAGGATGATTAAATCATCAGCCTTCGTGCAAATGTAAACTGAGGAAGAGGTGTGGAGGGAGGTGATGGGAAAAGTGATCTAAGTCGTCAGAGGCTCCTTCCTTAGAGTCCTGCTCTGTGAAGCTTTTTGTCTTTGTTTTTTTTCAATTTATGTAGAGACATGGAATTCCTGCCATATGTAAACCTAAAAGAAACATTGCAAAGGCATAAATGTATGGTGTAAAGTTAATTCATATTAAAAAACTAGGAAAAGTTAAGATTTTAAGTGATAAAAAATAGGCCAAATTTCACATCAGCAGCTTACTTCAATGCATGAGTGCCATATTTGGTCCCATGGCAGATGCAAGGCTGTCTGCAGTTGACCAAATTAAATTCCTGAGACATTAAATGAAATGTCAGTATAACCTAGAAAGCTAAAAAAATGTTGTATTGAATGCTTAAATACTATTTTTAAGTGGATACAAGCTTGTCGTTATAAATTCGATTGTACCTGCACACATTTTTAAAATGTATTTCAGCATTCATTTGTTGTGCTTGTCAGCTTTCAAAAGGAGATATATGTAAAAACTTGAACACATTCTTCTGCTTTCCCCAATTGTTAGTTATAAGGTGCGAAAGTAAAAGTAAATGGTAAGTTGGTCTCTTTTAGCTAGATTTTAAAAATTTGATGTAGCAAGAAGTTTTGCATTTATTTTTTTGTTCTTTTTTTTTTTTAATAATTCAGTTTCTCTGGTGTCTTTGTCAGTTATTTTTCTTTTGCAGGGTACATCACATTAAAGTACTGCATTCTTTCGTATTCTTTGCGAGTGAACCTGTGAGTGGAGGCAGCACTCCCACAGCCGTCGATGCTCCCTCTGTGCATACTTTGGGATCTGGCTGTAGGACCAGGCTCCCAGATGGTCCCCAGGCTCCCAGGGTTGCTCAGAAAAATGTTTTCCCACCTCACTACCCTACCACTTCCTACTAAAGGAAAGGACAACTTCTGTCATTTTCAGTGAAGTAGAATATTTCACCCTGTATCTGAGAACCAATATATTTTTGGGTTGCTCATAGTATACTTTTGCCTTCAGTATTTTAATACATGCTTTGTTTTGGTGTGGTTTTAGCACAGTTTCAAAAGGATTGATACTGAAACACAGGTCTCACGTGACATAAGCACCTTAGCATATGTATGAATTCACAAAACCTTAAAAGTGTGACTGCCGCGTTTAACTGTGATCACTTTTGCAAGCAGGGCCTAGCCCTGGTGAGCTAAGATGATAAGGAGGGAGAGGCGTGTGAATTGTCATGAAAGGCAAGAAAAATGCAAAGTCATAAGTTTTGTTTTAGTATATAGAAAAGAGAAGAACGTAATCAATAAAGCACAGTTATAGCAAAGCGTAGTATCAGTTGGATAAATGTGATGAATATGATAGGAACTGTCTGCCATGTTTATAACCCTAAGATAATGAAACCACAACTTACATAAGATCCCAGCCCTTAAAACTATACCTTTCAGATAAGGAAAAAAAAAAGGGCAGATGCCAGAATTGTAAAAGTATAAAAGCCTGTGTAAAATGAACCACAGTCAGACATATATATGGAGGTGCTAACCCCTGCATGTTCTCTTGGCATCAATGAAGGTGTGCTTTTCTTTACAGTACCTTCTGTGGAGTAGATTCCTTTGAATCAATACAGTAAAAACTATTTAACAGAGACGCTATTTATCATTTAACTAAAATGATTGAATTTGAAAGTTACTTTGAAGTGTTCTCTGAACCAAATATCATAGCAAGAAGACAGGAAGTTAAACCTGTTTATTGTTTCCATTTTCTGAGCTGGATAAAATGAAAAGCCCAAGGGCATAACTGATGGCAAACAAACTGGTTTATCAGTGTTGAAACAAAGTGTTGGCACTTGCTCAATGAGAAATGGAGGAGGGCCTTACATTCCCCAGCCTTGAATTTTAACAGGGGTCAGCATTTGCTTAGGAAATTGATGTCTGAAAAACAGTCTCAGGACCTTGATGATTCAAACAGACTTGATAAACAATTGTAATGCTTACAGGAATTGGTGGAAGTGGGTTGTTTCTTAGAGCACACTCAAATTCCACTTTCCTTTTCACATTTTAAGCACATTAAAAAAAACCTCCTTTTAGAGGAGGGTTTCATGTTCTCTGTGTTCCCTCCTCGTTTGTGTTGTGATTCAGGAAGTTGTTCTGCAGTATTCCTGGTCTACAGTGGTGTACTGAGTGGCAGGCTAACAGCGGTAAGCTCTCATAAAGTGTGTAAAATGAAAGCTATTCAGAACAAAACTTCAGCTTCTTGCATCAAAGATGTGTGAGTGGTTTCTTTTTAGAGGAGGTTCTGATGGAGCAGCAGCTATACTGCAGCGTGTGCAGCAGTTGGGCAAGTCTGCAGTACAGGGTCAACAGCAGTGACTTATACATGGTGACAGTTTGGAAGAGCACAAGGTCATCCTAGGACCTTCTTTTTGGCCTTTGGGTATGAGTTTTTTCTTGCTGACACTGCTGCAGCTGTGCTCTTCCTGAGTGGTAACACCATTTTCTGGTTATTGCACTGAGGAGTTGTCCTGAAATGATATAGCCTCTTTTAGATCATGGTCATCAGCCAGTAGGCCCTGTTCAGTTGCTTCAGATACTCAGCTGAATGACTTTTGTTTTTCCAGTCCACAGGAGCACAAGCATTAGAGTAATGGGCAGAGGAGTGGATGTTCACTGAATGGATGTTCAAACCAAGAAAAGATCTGAATGAATAAGAGTAGAAGTGGTGTGTAAGAAAGATTAAAGTACTTCAGTACTCATTATTAGCCATGCCTGTAAATAAGAATTTTTCACACTTTGTTTCATTTAAATATTTTTTTTAGGTCAGTGTGTAATACGGCCTTGGTTTGGCCATAGTGGTTACATGGAAGAGCAGAAGTCCTTGAAAAAAGGCAATTTGTTTGGGAAGCAGGATTCTTTGGCAAATGATGATACTGGCAAGTTAAATATCTCTATGGGTTTTCCTCAGCATGCTGTAGTTGTCTCTAGTGCCCATTATGTTTGTTTATCAGTGATCTTAATTTATAAATCCAGAGCTAGATTAAGAGTGCATCGGGGTAAGTCCATGGAAGTCACTGTACCAGTATTATTGCAGTTATTATGAGGACCTAAGGTTTATTTGTGCTTTTTTCCTTCAGACTGCTAAGTTTATCTGTGTGAGATTTTTTTTTCTTGGGACCAGCTTCTCAGGCTTTATCTGATTTTTCCCTTGTTGCTTGGATTGATTGAATAGCCTCTTCCTGCACTTTTGAAATATTAAAGTGGTACATAAGCATGCTGCAGATCCATCCGAATAGATAAGTCTGATACTGAGGACATTTATTATTGCTTATGTGGACTTACTTGTAATCCCATAGTAAATTATTAGTAGTTCAGACAATCCTTTCAGAGTGTATTCCTTAATGCACTGTGTTCACACTTCCAAATTATTAGATCTGTTTGTCACTGCAGAGATGTGACCTGTTTCAGGAAGGTTGTAATTAGCAATTTATTAGTAAAAGCATGCCTTAATGTGGGCACTAAGTAGAGGGCAGATTGTTTGTCAATTTAATGTGTTTTTATTTCATTGTCAGAAAGCAATAAGTAGGTTGATTTCTTATAAAAAGAGGTGTTCAGCCAGGTGCTGTGACTGTGCAAAATTTACTCTCCTTTAACTATATCTAGAAGAAAATTTAAAAATTAGGTTGTCTTTTTTTCTGCAGGATTTAAAACAGATATTAAATTGTGAACATGTGGAGTTCTCCATTTTAAAAGAGTCTCTAGTTTCCTTTTTCTGTCCCTGTATGAAACACTGTTCCTCCAGAAACCAAGCAGACTGAACAGATCTGCTGATCTGTCATCTTTCAGATAAAAATGCCTGCTGCCTTGGAGTTGTTTTCAGTTTATATGTCATTTGACATGCTTTACATAGAAGCAGTGCTTGGTTGTCCTGAAAAAAGATATTTTCTCTTTAGTATTTTTTCCACCCTGCTCTTTTTTTTCCCTGAGGCTAAACAAGGACATCATATCAGTCCTGAAATACTTCTTCATTCAAATACGTTCTTAACTCTCGTTGGCAGTGAAGGACAATGACGATAAGGTTGTGCATGAGAACTAATAATGAGATCTAATACTGCAGCATATTGCAACTAGCTAACACCTGAACATACAGATTAATTTTGCCAGCAAAGTGCTTATCTCCTGTTCATGCAGCGGACTTACGTTCTGCCTTCTGTACTTCAGCACAGAGATTGTAACAGTGGCAGTTCTGCAAAAGCAAGGAAATTTTGGTCTGGAGTATTTGTTTATTTTTGCTTAAAATAATGACAGTTTGTTGTCTTATGTGGTTTTCATTTTGAATATTTGGCTTTTTGTGTTTTATTCAGGAGGTTATTGTAGTATCAGACACTCTCATGTAAAATGATGAGTTACTTTCCATTTTGCTGTAGTAGTGAAGCAACTCAGGACAGGGAGCTGTGCCACTGAAAGAATGACTAAATTGCTTGTAACTTTATAGCTAGAGATGAAACCACTATCTGAAGTTCTAGCACATTATGTCCAAAAGGTGTTTAAACCACTTGACAATAAATAGGTGCAGATAACCTTTTTCTCCCCTTTTATGGTATGCTCTATTGATGCTTCTGTGGATTTATAAAACTGCCTACATGAGTGATTCCATTTAGTGAGGAATTTTGAAATTCTGGTGTAACTCTGATAGCACCGAAGTCTTTGGTGCACAAAGTTGTAAAGAAAAATGTGTTTGGGATAAATGATGCATATCTTAATACTGATGCTCAATTTATGTAAAATACAGGAAAAAAGAGAAAACTGAAAAACAGTTTTTAAACTAAAACATATAATTGTGTCCATCAGAAAATACCAAAATGAAACACATTTCTTTGGTTGGTTTTCTTTATTTCCAAAGTCATGTAGTTTAAGACCAGCGTCTTTTGGATTGGACTCAGCTCCCCTGTCAGGTTTGTTACGTGGCAGTGTGCTTACTGGCTGTGCAAGGATTGAAAGGGGAGGGTTGGACTGTTCCTTTTGGTAACACTGGTAGCTTACATAAGATGAAAGTATGGCTTTGGAAGGTGAGAACTTGATTTTAATGGAATACATTGCCCTGACTGGTTTTAGTTTAGATTAATCAGTTTTATGCAGAGCCTAGGAAGGGCTGGTGCTAGCACAGTTTATCTCCTGATGCTGATGACTGTGTGCAACTTTGCGTTCAGGTTATTAAGTAGGTAATTACATTCCTAAAATCTGCTCTTACAGTAAGAGGGATGAAAACTAGATACACAGCTTTTACCTAGCCATCTGTTAATTGCTGTTTTAAAATACCTGGAAATTTCTGCATCTTGCAGTTTTAAATTTCCTATCAAATATGGCTTAACATTTCTCTCATGGAAACAGTGTAGGAAATGGTGTAGTAACAGCAAGCTGCTGTTACTACACCATTTCCTACACTGTTTCCATGAGAGAAAAGTCTATGGTATAAGATGGAAATGTAGTTTAGCTGTAACATGTCAAGAATTGTGATTTTCATTTTTTCACTAAAGATTCTGTGGATAAGGTAATGTTAAATGCAGCCTTGGGTACTTAAAAATAGCAGTTTTGGGTCAGGCATTACTAAAACTTCAGTTTTAAAATCTCTCTGTAAGACAAGTGTTTTCCATTCTATGAGCTTCTGTTATTGTACCTTCATTCTAACTTTATACTACTACTAATATTGTCCGTGTGCACTACGTATGTGAAAAATATCCATACATTCCTGTAGACAGTTTTTTGGTAAATATTGCAAGAAGTTCAGTAGGTATGATTTAACAAATTACTCATTCTAGAAGGAGATCTAGTAGAACACAATAGTAGAAGTTCATCATTAAGTCCAATGCTAAAAGGTTGTGAAAAGCAAAATTGCCACTACCATTCTACTCACGGTGATACTGAGCTTGCCTTATTTTGCTGGGTTTGTGTCTGACAGCTCCTTCTTACCTTGCTATTAAAAAGTCTGTCTGAAATTAACTCTGTCCCCATCACTGCATCATGTAGAAAACATATACTTCAGGGAGAGCATGATCTTGGGGAGATCCTGTTCAGATCTGGTGAAGCAAGTTGCTGTCCTCTTTCAGCTGCCCACTGTACCGATACTAAGAACAACTACATTAAATTGTGAACCCCTTCCTTTCAGTGAGAAAAATGTGGTTTTAGGCATTTAAATTAATGGTCTAGTTTTCAGAAGTGTCAAGCTGCCACACCACATAGCAGTCTTGGTATTAATGTGGGTTATTTAGCACGTTTTAAAAGTGTCACAATTTTTATTGCAGGTGTTTTTGCCATACAAATGTATGCACTGTTTTTTGAATGGTTTTCCAGCACGGAGTTGGGGAGAGTGTTTGAATGTCTTTACAGAAAACAATTTCAGTAACTTCTTTCTCTACTTTCATCACATATTTTAACATATTAGTACCTAAAAATAAACCTGTAGGCTGTCCCTGTTAAAGTGTTAATGTGGTAAGACAAATAAATTTGAAAGCAGAGTTCACTCTGCCAAAATTAATTTAGATCATTTTTCTCTGTATTGGGACTAATGACATTTCTGCCTTTTCCTGTTAGTCTCTACTAATTTCCCATATATTTCATTGTTCATAAATAAAGATCTGAAGATACCTATTGGCGTATTTTTTTCCATGGATTACTTACTGTGTGGAGTTTGAGTTCTCATTTGAGTCAGAGTCTAACCACTCTGGAGTCAAAACAGTTTCAGCACCTAGAGTGAAAGTAAATTTAAACTTGCTGGGAGAGTTCACTTAAAATTAAAATTGTATTGCCCTACTGCTAGGGCATCCAAGTAAGCCATGGTCTTGCACGTGCTCATGCAAGGCAGCAGGCAGAAAACAGGCTTGGTGTCCAGTGCTTTGAGCACCTTTCTGTAGCTGGCTTGAAGGCTGAGGATCTGTGTGAGCCTGCCTTGCCTACTCCTGTCTGTCACCTAAGATGGTGGCATATCCTGGCAATTAGGATGGAGCTGAATTGTTCCGAGGGAGAGGTCTATAATGCTCAGTGGGAGCCTGTCTGGAGCCAGGAATTAAGGGCAAAGAGGAAGCTTAAAGAAACTAGCTAACCCTTCAGATGTTTCCTTCCAGCCTCAAGGCATTGATCAGAAATAAAAAGGGCAACAGCATGTCACCTGGATAATGAAATGTACTGTTTGCCAAAACAGTGCAAAAAATGGTCACATACCATTTGTGGAAAGGAGTTACAATTAAAGGATAAATTCCTTTCAGACTGTGTAGCATTCTGCATTTCATCTTGTGCAGGTTGCTGTCTTCAAATCTTGTTGCTTTAAATAAGTGTTCCATTTTAAGCTTTTAAAGAAGAATTTTTTCACATTAAGAGCCAAGCTAGAAGACAGCATTGCTTTGCATGATTAAGATGTCATATTTCTACCCAAAAAGGTGTAAGGAGTTTGTGACAGACACTGGTTGCTCTCAAGTAGAAAAAATAGGCTGTGGATTAGACACAGTATTTCAGGTCATTAGCTTTTCAGCAAATTGCGTATCTTTTTTTTTTTTTTTGTGTGTGTGTGTGTGTGTGTGTGTGTGTGTAATCACTCATTCTTGATTATTCTTCTTCCTTAATGCTGAAAAAGTCATCTTGGATAGGGAATTCTCACTCCAGAATATTCCCACATACAGTAAAATATTAAAATAATTAGGATGCTCTTCTGTCAGTCTGGAGTTGATAAAGATGCTGAAACCAGGAAGGATTTCATTGTTTTAAAAGTACCTGTTGATAGTCAACTTCTTGATCTGATTTACAGCTCTGAGTCTGGAGTAGTTCTGCTGATGTGATGAGGTTCACTTGCGTGCACAGTGATACTGCTGAATATTTGATTTCGTACTGACTACTCATAGTGAACAGCAGTTTGAGTGATTTTTTTCATATGAGTGGAGGAAATTCTGAAGACCAGAGTTCTGTTTTCTGTCACCTTTGCAGATGTTTTCTCATTTTTGAGTACTTTTGTGGATTGGAGAGCTGCAATCTGTCAATGGAAAAAAACTCTGTTTCATGCATGCGTACCAGGTTGCTGATGTTGCCGAGGGCACGGACAGATGGCCAGTTGTCAAACTCATGCTCCTCCTCTGTCTTTCTAGCCTTAGCATCTGAAGACCTGGTTGTCACAGAGTCATCTTTTAAGAATGTAATCTTCTGGGCCACATGAAAAGCCTCTTTACCTGTCATTCAGTCAGAATCAGTACCAATTCTTAAGCAGAGTCTGGAAATGGTTCAAGATCTTTTTGTAGGTATAACCCGTAAGTTGAAAGAGAATTGTCCTTTCTTCTCAAGGACAATTCAGTGAAAAAACTGAAAGGATCGTACTGATTTTATCTATATTGAAACTGTGTGAAATCTGATATTTTCATTATATATTTTTGCAAAACAGTGGAAATGTAGGAAAAAAAGTTTTACAGTATTTCACACCAAAAAAAAAGTGACATTCAGGTATTAAAAACCTCTGGAAAACCTACTTGGTTTATGCTGTAGAGCAGCAGTTACAAGCACTATCAATAGTCTTCTGTTACAGACAGGGACTTACATAAAGTAGTTTACTGTTTTAATGCAGTTCTATGAATATTACATGAACTCTTTCATACATGGTTGTAGCTGTAGTAGAGTTACAGCTGAAAACTGAACATATTAATTCTGCTCTTTTAAGAAAGTATAATGTTAAAGAATTATTTTGCTTCAAAGACTTAACAATTTTGTAGAAGGAAGCTTGTTAGACTTGGCATAAAATTTCAATGTTAGGAGTTTGTAGGTTCATGCTGAAGAAGGACTACTGTTTTATCAGTGGGTCACAAGAATAGTGAAGTTGGATATGTTTAAGTGGCAACAGGAGAAACATAACCTTTGCCTTTGGTATGCAGTCCTGCTTTCTACGTGTTCTCTGTGCCAGATTTAGCTGTTGATGGAATTTTTACAGAAAACATTACTGTTGATTAAAGCATTAAGTAAAATAATAAGGGGTTAGCACCTACCAGTTCAGTTTTTGTTAAAACTATTTTGCTGTGTAATCTAAGGACATTTACAGTTCCATGTTTTAGCTGTTGCATTTTATTTGTTCATTTTGGTGTTCTATTTTTAAATGATGAGTTGTGAGTGATTCTAATACTTTGATTTTAGCCAGATACAGTGAATTAGAAGAATCGCATTCTCCCTTTGAATCACAGATGGTGAAGAAGCAAGTACAGGGAGACTTCAGGCTCTTTGGCTCTTTTTGTACCTGAATTTACATCTCACTCATAATCATTTACTTGTTATGGTTTGTCCCTCTTGTGATGAATAATTTCTTACTATGCTGTTTCTACGTTTAATTATCAATTATTAGATATTAAAAAATATTGCTTCACTAAAATGTATGCCTTTATTTAAGACATGAACAAACACATTCATTCTGCAGTTCAGCAGAAAACTGACCTTTGCCAAGGGCAGCAAACATAAAGAGATATGTTGGGTAAATATATATCTTCTATATCTAGCACTGTCTGGCTTCAAGGCAGACACAGATGTGTGGAAGATGCTGGCCTCCCAGGGGGCTCCTAAGGATTAGGCATTTGCTATCTGTGAAGAGAACAGGAGTTGTAGTTAAATGAGTCAGGATAAAAATTACAAAAGCTATTGGCTTTATGGAGCACATAAATCGATCACCATTTGGGGTCAAGAAAAGCTGGCTACAGTCTTTACTTACTTCAGCTATTAAAAAGTCATGATCAGCCAGCAGCACAGTGAGTCAAGTCTGTGACTGGAAGACCACTGTGAAAGGTGGCCTGTCTTGTGTGGCATGGCAATTTCTAAAGCACATTTCCAGCATATCTCAGTGTGTTTAAGTTGCAGAACTTTTGGCATAAATACTGAGCAGATCATCATAAATTGCTGGCATTAATGAGCATTTTGTCCTTCTTGCTGCTTGCAACGTATTCCTGTCTTTATTTTGTCCCACGTTAACTTCTCTGTTTTACTTTCTGTGATGTAACATTATTACCATATTCTCAGCTAATTTAAATTGATAAATTGCCATGGAATTTGGTGAAGTCATGCCAATTTACAGCATTGCGGCCTATAATTGTATTCATCTTGTTAAGGAAGTGTAAGTAGAGCAAAGCTAAATATAAATGTTATCTTCTTTGACTTCTAATAGAAAAGTTTAGTATATGCATGATTAGTAACATACCAAAGTGAAATTGCACATTATTTGTGTTTGCATTTAGGTGACAAGTAAGGACAAGTTGCATCAAGGCTGATAAAGTGAGATACAAAGTATGGTTTTTAGGAATGGCTTGTATTGAAATGGGGAGGACTAAAATGGGGCAGAGATGCCTGAAGTGATAGGGACTTGAGATACTCTCCCACATAGCAAACAAGTGTTCCCAGCAATGTGGCATTTGAGTCTCAGGTTTGCATTTGCTGCAGCTCGTAGGCAAAGGCCAAGACACCACAGTGGTCTCTTTTTTGGTCTCAGTGATAAGCTGAACTTGGCAAAGCGCTGACCAGTTTGTTTATAGTGTTGGTGGTCCCATGGGGTACCGCTGGCACAAGGAAGACTTTATCCCTCAGAAAATACCTCTGCTCTCCCCCTTGGGCAGTCATGATGACTTCAGTTTGCAGAAGTTAGAGAAAATTTGACACCAACTCTGGCTATTTTCATTTTGTCTGTGCCACTGGGGAGCATGATCTCCTTGCAATTGTCTTCCTATTTTTTCCCAACTTGTCATTTTCCACCTTCTTTCTTACAGCCTTTTGTTTTCCAGAAGTGCTGTGTGTACGGATTTATTGTAACAAAAACTTCTGGTTGTTGTGTTAATATTTGTTGAAGCAGACAGACATGAAATAGTTACACAAGTGTGCCATGAAGGTTAACAGCGTGGAGCAGCTCTAGACCACGCATCTCCCAGTTCTTTTCAGTTTAGGTATAGGTTCTGAAATGCTTGTTTCAGTTCTTTGGAAGTTTCACCAGAATAACGGATGCACGTGTTTGTTGCTGTGTAGCTAGGAAAAAATCCCCCAGAAATCACTGCGGAAATAATTGCAACTGCTGCCTGAGTTGTTTACTGCTTTAGGTTTAAAAGTCCTTTTAAGCTGGGGTGTTTTTGTGATTTCTGTTGTACCTAAGTAAATCTAAACTTACTTAGATGTTCGGAAGTGGTATGTATTTCAGCTCTTTAACTGTAGATGCTGCACAGGTGTGAGAGTGAATTTTAGCTTCAACCAGTACAAGTTGCGTGCTCTCAGCATGATAGAAAATGTGAAATAGAATGGTAAAGGAAATAAACCCAATGTTGCCTACATATGGTTTCCCATTCTTCATATTACAGGCTCCTTATGCTTTAACAAGCAACCTCTGTAGACCTGTGTGAGTCCCTCTCTGGTAACTATTTTTTAATTCTGTTCCCCTAAATAAAGGAAATCTGATATTTTGATCAGTAACAATGCATGGTTCATTAGGTACATGGTGCTCTTAATTGTCACTTTGGACGCTGAGGGTGTTCACTTACAGTACTCACTTTGGTGATCACGACAATGTTCTTTTCATGTATTTGGTCAGTAATAGGACTGCTTGATAGTGACTTTTTACTAGCTGTAATGTTTGAGCATTTCCTTGGTTGGATTCTGCTTTGATTTAGTCACTGATTAATTGCTTGTCCTGTTAGTGGAGTCCTGATAGTGGAGTTTCACTAGTGTGAACTGGACACCTTGGGTGTGTCTGTGATTTCGTTAAGGGCCAGGCTTGAAAACCAGGTTTGCCTGTTGTGCAGATCATCAGACCCAAAGGCAGAGTGTGGATGAGGTGTGCCCTCCACACACCGGACCTGTAGTGCCCAGGAAATCTGCTGGGGGGGTGTACCAGTAAGTACAGCTGGAGGGATGAGCCATGGACCGTGCCCTGCGTGGCCATGGAAATGGTGGGAGTGTGAAAGTTGTCTGCGTACACCGTCCCCAAAGGCTGCTCTGTCACACCTCCATTAGTGCACTGGCATCCACCTGCAGTGACTGTCTTTTTCAGAGCTTTCAGAGCAGGACAGAGAGCTGCCCCAGGTGAGCTCTGCTGTCTGTGGGACAGAGCCTGGCAGTCTGCTATGGGAGCCTGCACTTCCAAAAGGCTGCTCTCCTCCATTCTCAGGGTAAGAGGGACTTGAGGACAAGTGGCAGGCTGGCAGATAGCAAAACCCTGCAGGGCAGTTTGGTGGAAGTCAGGTCAAGTAAAATAAAAACTGACTTCTAAGAAATAATATTGAGGCTGGAGAAAACCTTTTGTTGTCAGCAAAAACCTTGCCAGATGAATAGAAGGAATTCTGTAAGTTCAGTATCAGTGAAATCTGGGAAGAAAGGAGTTGAAGAAGGATCACAGACCTTTTTTATTGCCTCTGCTTCCCAGAAGTCTTGGAGTCCTTCAAGTTAAGCATATAATATTTGCTACTGAAGAGGAACTAGGCAGAAAGTATCTCTTTGGCATTGCTAATCTTATGCAATAATCTAGCATGAACCAACCTGCAGCATATGCAGCCACTCCATACCATATCCAGTGTGCGCACACACATTGATTTTTGGCAAGTGGTGTCAGCTTTCTCATTAGCATTCCGTCCTTTCTCAGAGGATTTATAGATCTGAATACATCTGAGCTCTTCATAATAAGGGGGTTTTTTCCCCTTTCATTTTTTTTTCTGGTTCAAATCTGTGTGTTTTTTAAAATATGCATGCAAATGAGTTTTGCCCTTCATGTCCCTGCTAAGTTGTCACAGTTGTTCTGGGGCTGGCAGAGGTTCTGCAGCTTTGCTTAGGGTGTTGCTAATATGTTACTGAAGGTGGAAGATCCTTGTCACAGGAAGAGGTTCACTGTTTCCTTTTTGTTGCTGCTGCTGTTGCATGAAGGATTGCAGAAGCGAAATCAGGAGGAAGTAGGACAAAGAAAGACTACAGGTTGATACTCAGCTCTGTTACACCAGTTTAAGGTTCAAGCCTGCCTGTGTGGGGGAAGGCATCTTTATTAAAGAGGTTTTGTTACACAGCAAAGAGAGAGTAAGATGTACTTTCCTCTACAATTAGTATATGTTAAATGACAGTAAGGACAATGAAAATATCTGTTTTCTCATTATCTGTTTGTCTCTTATTTTCTTTGAGTTATTTTTAATTTATTTTTAATGGCAGTAAATAATTCTGGCAAGAGTTTGAAGTCAGATGTATTACGTGCTATAGTAGTGTTACTTCCTTAAGAGGTACAATTCCAGGCTTTGTATTTGTATTATTTTAATCTGAAGGGCTGAGCATGACTAATAACACACTTTATTCAAATTTTCTACCTAAAATTTCAAAAGTAATATTTTATGCATCTGACTGATGCATATTCAAGACTCAGATAGATAAAACAGTTGAGCTGTTCTACCCCTAATATCCTTAAGTTCCTTGTTGGGTGCAGCCCATAGCTCTGCAGTGGCACATTATGCCAATGATAGGGACATTAGCTGCTACTGACTGAGTTAGAATCCTTTTCAGCTCTCAAACTTCAGTGATTTCAATGTCTAATGATTGCAATATGCTTATGATGAACTGACTATGTGATATACTGTACTGAAAAAATGCTTGGTTGGTGAGGTGAAGGCTGAGAGGGCTGGGGTGATGTTGGGACTTTCCTACCTGGATTGTTTCAATTTTGAAGTCAATTGGTCAGAACTGCTGAGGTTTTTGTTATTGTACTTGATAAATTTCAGGAGATTATCACAGAAATATTTTCATTTTGCTGCTGATCAGTGTGTTGACTGAAACAGAATATGTAAAAGGTTTCTTCATTTAGCCTGATCCTCTCCACCTCTGGACTATGAAAGGAAACTGATGAGATGACATAAGCTTAACTAAAGAGACAGCACAGTTTAGTTTCTTTTATATGAGAAACTAAATGACTATGAGGTAATTCTTTACCTTTACTGTTCCAATTTTTTCAGTTAAAGTTTGTTGGAGTAATTGAGGAAAATATTGAACTTCTGGCCAAATTTAGCTTAGAAGTAATCTCATTTATAGTTCAAATTGCTTGGATTATTTCTGTAGCTGCAATCATCTGCATAAAGTTGAAGCAATGGTACTGGCTTTATTTACACTCCAAGAACCTAACCCAGTGTATCTATCTGTGTGTCTTGGCCATCTGTCTAGCTAACCACCCCCCTCCCCGCCTTATGTTTAAGCGTAACATGTATTTATTTACAGAGGCTGAAGGTACTCTCTGATTCCTTAATATAATTTTCATTAAGATTGACCATATCACATGGTCAATATCATCAATAGCATTTTGAGGAATTCAGTTTGCATTATTTCATGACCAGTTGCTTCACAGTTACGTTTAATAAAGTGGCAAATGAGCCTGTAGAGGTGTCTTACAAAACAGCATGGTAAAAACATCCATCTTTTAAAATAAAATCTAGAACTTTATTTTCCACTGACCGTGAAGATGGATGAACATGCCAAGCAAGTGCCTGTGTACTAGTAAGAAAGCAGTGGCATATTTGGCTTGGAGAAACTTACACTTGTTGGTCTTTTGAATAATTATAAAAGTAACTTACTCAGGTCTCACAGCACCTCTCTCGTAAGGAGTACTGGCCCTTCTCTGGTTTCCTGGAGCTGACAGCAGCCAGCTCTGGGTAGGACTGTCAGGCTGCTGGGGAGAGGCTTTGCAAAGTTGTCCAGTAGGAAAAGTTGCCAGGCTTGTGTCAGGACTTACACTCCCAGGGAATTTAGGTACTTGGCTCCTGTCTAGAGTCATGTAGCATTAGGTATCTATGCAGGCCCTTTTTGTTTCAAAATATGACTAAATGTTTTGTTCTAGTGGTTGCCTTCCATTCACTGGTGTATGATCCTGGTCTGTTCCCAGGGTAGAAGTGTCAGGGTGCTCAACTGTGAGACAACACAATCCAGCCCCACAATTATGCTGTATCAGCATGAAAATAGAGCCTAAAAATGTCTTAAAACCTCTGCATTGTCAGGTCCTTTCTAATTTTTTACCTTTTACCTTTTCTAAACTTTGGTCTCAAGATGCTAAGTCCTTGTAAGGATCCTAATCCTTTGTAAGCATTTTTGGGTGTGACTAATTGTGCAGGGCTGTTTGGATGCTGGCAGCTTGGATGAATGGTTTGGAGCAGCAATATCAGTGTTTGGTGGAGACAGCTGGTTAGGAATGGAGATGTCAAAGTCCTTTTAATGAGCATTCAGTCTTTTGTCTCCTGGGTCATCTAAAGAGTTCTGTTGGTGAAGTGAAACTCAACTGAGTCAGTCGACATAGGTTCCTGTATTTCTCAATGGGATTTTGCTCTAAATCCATCTTTTAATGCAAAGCATTTGTGAGATTTGTGCCTTACTGTTGTGTTTTGAGTAAAATGACAGTGCATGTCCAGTATACTCTCTGTGTGAGATTCAGGTGCCACTGAATAGTGACATCAGGCCTTTGATATCTTAAGATACATTTCACAGATGACAGAATTTTCTGGGTTGAAAGGGACGACCCACAAACATGGTAGAAACATGCTTGATCCACAAGGATCATCAAGTGCAGCTCGTAAGTGAATGGCCCATATGGTGATTGAACCCAGAACCTCAGTGTATTTAATCATTAAAGAAAAATAACAGTTGATTTTTCCCCCCCACCACCACTAAAGTTTGTGCACTATGATCTCCAAATCTATATATCTCATTCTACACCTTCACCTCAGGCTGCCTTGGTACAGTGTGGTTTATAACCTGTTTGCGGTCTTGTGTGTTCTCCTCTTCTGATGGTATGTTCTAAAAAGGTTAGAGATAATGGAGGAGAAGGTCTGGATGAGCTTGCCTTTCACAGGTGGGTATTGCACTGTGGACATAATGTAGCTTATGAACTCAAGCATCTATACTGTATGAATGCATATAGTTGCATTCAGGTATTTGAAATTAATGTTTAAAGTGGTATCTAATGGAATGGGGAAAAGTGACATACCATTGCATCAGCATGAATGTCTGTGGCTCTCGATGACAAGTGCTGTTCTACCAATTTTAAAACAATATGACTAAGCAAGTCTTGTCCTAATGTAGCTTTGGTGAACGTCTCATGGCTCAGTGAGTGCTGTTGTCTTGTTTTGAACTGTACAGGTGAAAAGGTTGGTGACATTAGGGGGTGTCGCTGGCTTTACTGGAATGCTTTGGGATATTTCAGGAATAATGATCTTTCATTGCCTCATGTACAGGCTCACACCTTTCGGCAGCTAGGCAGATTGGAAATCTGATGTGGCATAGCTCAGACCAGACACACCAAACCAGTGCTCTGGTGGATGTGCTGGAGCTGCCTTAATGATTGGGAACCAGGTGTGGGTGCACAGAAAGGGTTAATCAGGAGACAGCACTGGGGAAACTGAGGGCGCTGAAGATGGCTGGCTATTAGTAGAAAGGGCAGGGGGAGTGACAAGGAGATAAACATGTGATTTGGAAGGGGAAATGGAAAGATAGGTGTGAGAGCTTGAGTCAGAGAGAAAATGACGCCAGTATGAGCATGTGAAGAAAGACGGTGTCTCAGGGAAAAAAGAAAAGTAACACTCTCGAGAAAAAAGGAGAGGAATGTATTATATTCCAAGGAAATGTAGCATTCCGTATTGATAGGCTAGGAATGAAGGGAAGAATAAACTTTGATGCTTTAGGGAGAAAATGGACTACACAATAACAAAATAGAGTAAAAATCAGAATCTGTAAGTGCATATGTATTCAGTGTACTCTGTAGGATAATACAGGTTTTATCAGCAGGTATTATGGAAAGAAGTCTGTATGGATAGATACCTGGAACATCATCTTTCTCTTAATATCATGTTCTTGATCTAAATCTTGAGGCCTCCAGGTCTGGCAAATAAGTATATATTTTTTTCATGTGGGTAAAAGGATAGTCTTAGTTAGTCTCATTCTTAGAAATAATTGGCCCATTTTAGATTTTTCTTTTTTTAAAAAAGAAAACTAAAGATATTCTGTTGGAGGAAGTGCCCCCCAAACATTACAGTTAGATAAAATCATAGGATATTTTTAATGGTGGCCATGATCAGAGTCAAAATTTGATTTAAATTAATTTGTCTCCCTATAACTTGTAAATGTGATTGCAAACTGTAATGTAATCACTAGATCTAACTCCTGGCTGAACTAACATTTTCGTTTCAGGCAAACAAATGAAAATTGAGTTAATTATACAAAACCATTTGGGTGTATATAATGTAGGTTTCTTATTAAAATACTTTGCTTTCTTGTCTTCAGTCTGAAAACAAAGTACTTGCATATTTGAACACATAAAGTTGAAGCATTTGTAATGTTTGTAACATCTGTCAGTGGGATTTTAAGTAAGGATTGTAATCCAGATTCACATAAATTTAGTCATATAACAGGTTACTGCAGGGAATGATCAGATAAGGGTTCGCAATGAGGCCTGTGGTGATGCCTTAGGATTTTAGCTTTTATATTTTTCATGTATTTATTATGCTCCAATTCTTTAGTGTATAACACAAAAATCTATATAGAGTGTGGATCCATGTACTGCTTTCCCATTTTGGTCAGACAAAACAATTTCTCCCTAGGCCTGGGAATCAAGGACACCTCACTGTCTCAGGCCCCGAGAAATGTAAACAAAAGTGAGCTGTGGGGGGAGCAAACCTGGGATAAATGACTTCATTACCTGAAGCTGTAATTGGAAGATTAACCCTCAATATGCAAACTCACTGAACTTACAAAAATGTGAAAACCCGTGACCCACCATTTTTAGGTGTAGCCCCTGGGTGGGTTCTGTCTGCCCTAAATGTACCTGAAGGCCCTTCAATAAGTATTACTGGTTTTTTTTCTCTTAATTTTGTCTGGCCTCTGGTTTTAGGTAGTCCCAAAAAGGCATCAGCAGTAGTTCATGAGAAATATGTTGGTCCACATGGGGTGTGTGTCCATTGCTGGTCTGTTACGTGTGTTTTAAAAGAAGCTATCACAGTATTCCAAAAGTAACACCTGAAACAAGACTGGTTATCGTTGAAAAGATGTTATCCTTAATGGTTTTTTAAAGTTCCTTCAAAGCTGGAGATGCACAGTCATTCTTGGACCTGCATGAGTTAAAATGGAGAAGGGAGATGAGGAAAGCACATCTGGATGTATTTGAAATTTTGCATAAATACTTGAGGAGCTGTTATATGAAGTGCTGCTATATGAAATCCAAGTTCACAGCATATACTGTTAGGAGCATCCTCCTTTTGCTGTCCCAGTGAATACCATGGGGCAGCTCAGCCCCACAGGGCACTGCCAGTCACTTGCTGGCCCCAGCCAGAGTGACTTGGGGTTGGCTACGCTGGCTGTGCTCTCTCCTAGACTCTTGCCCACCCCCATCACTTACTTGATGTTGTGTGAGCTCTGCACAGCAATACCTTAGAAGAGCCCTGTGTTACCAACACTGGTTATCACAAAATCATAGAATGGTTTGGGTTGGAATGGACCTTAAATCACATCTTGTTCCACGATGGACACTTGCCTCTACACCAGGTTGCTCAAAGCCACACCCAACCTGGTGCTGAACACTAGCAGGGATGGGGCATCCACCACCTCTCTAGGCAACCTGTGCCAGTGCCTCACCACGCTCATAGTGAAGAATTTCTTCCCAGTACCTAATCTAAACCTACTATCTTTTAGTTAGGCATTTTCCTTTGTCCTGTCCCTATCTTCCCTTTTAAAAAAATCACTTCCTGTCCTTTTCATAGGCCGCATTCAGGTACCAGAAGGCTACAGTGGGTCTTCCCAGAGCCTTCTCTTCTCCAGGCTGACCTCTGGAATCCCTCAGCCCATACTCATACGAGATATGCTCCTAGCCCTGTGATGAGTTTTGTGTCCTTCTCTGGACCCACTCCACCAGGTCCACATCTTTCTTGGGCAAATGGTTCTTCAACATCTTTCCAAGGAACATTAATTCCCGGTTGATATTTTGCCATCTCCTTGTTGCAGTCTCCTTCAATGCTACGTGAAAGAGTTGGACTGGTCTCTTCTGGTCACATACCCAAAACACAGCATTGTACAAGCTATTGTGAAGAAAATTAACTTGAGCCCAGCCAAAATCTGTACAATGCCATGCTTTTACACATACAATTCAAGGACTAGGTAACACATAAGGTAATAGGATATGTGTCAGTCTGTACTGACACTGGCATTTCTGGGAGTTTTTCTATCTCCAGGAAGAAGGAAATAAGTTGGTAATTATTCACAGCTCAGCAAGTCCCTTTCTGCCCTCACTAACAACATGTGAATTGTGAACTATTTCCTTTGAAATCAATGAAGTTTGAAGGAAAAAGCAAAAAGGATAAACTTCTTTCACCTTCTGTGCTTTCTTTCCCACATCTTAGACTGCAGATCACTGATCCTTAATTGGAACCATTGCTACATATCTATTTTTGCATAAAATCCTTAAAATGTTTTAAACTGCAATTGAAGCATGTTAAACAAATACTTGTATCTGTTCCTAAGATTGCTTTAGTTTCTATCCCTCATGTTTTGTATAGGTCTAGTCACTAAATCTGCATGAGATTAAACTCTGGTGAAATGAGACACCAAGTGCCCTTCTCTGGGTTCAGGGAAATCAAGTCAGGTTAGAACATCTTTGTGCATTTTATTCTTCAGAGGATTTGTTCATGTGACCAAGAGCTATTTTCCATTACTGATTCACTTTAAATTAAATGTTAGATCATTTCTGCTCAATAGACATAGGAAAGAATATGTCTGAGGGAGAATATTATTTAATTCAGATCTTCTTTCTTGCTTCAAGACTTCTGGTAGCAATGGCAACCCAGAGATATGTAGTACACCTGAAAGAAAGATGATTGACATTTTTATGTCATGTATTTAATCCATCAGTGCTGAGACACTTCAAAATTAAAATATATGGTCCCATTATCTGTTTATGTTTCCTAAAGAATAGAAGAGCGTCTGATACGCATCTTTAGAGTATCGACAGGCTGTGGGTTAGAGACAGCATCTGTCTCTGAAGGTAGCATTCGGAATATCAACGCCCCAGCTCCTAGTCTTTGAAGAGTTTCCTGTTTTCTGCAAGAAGAATAAAGTGTATATAAGTGGCTGCTGCCAGTGCTTTTCTTAAGAGCATCCCTTCGAAATTGTTAAAAATCTGCCGCTGAAACTGCGTGATCAGTGATCAGTGAGGTCTGCAGGTAGTCACATTTGCAGGCAGAGCAGCAGCTGTGTTCCAGCTGTGCAGAATGCTATATCTGAAGGGTAGGGAGGGTGTAATGGTCATGCTCTTAGTGTGCTCTTTGCTTGCCTAGGAATCCCAGATGTATATTTTCTGTACCAAATGTTAGACTCTAATCTTTCTCCCATTTAACTGTAAGTGCTCAAATTCTGCTGGGAATGTGGCCTCTGTCTGTCTGTAGATAGATATATGTTACCGAGTCTTTGGGTTTATAAAATATTGCAGATATTTGGCTACTCTTCCTATGGAAGCTGAGGCTTTTCTTCATAAAGTAGTTCTCAATATTGAATACTTTTCCTTTCATGAAAACTGTTTCTACTGCCACGTTTTCTGCATAGAAGGCATTTTGTGTTGTAGATGTTGTTTTGGATAGAAGCAGAAAATAGTGTTAGAAATACTTTGACAGGAACAGATTGTTCTATGTCCTAGAGATGCCCAGGATGTGGATTCAGCTGATCTTCCTTAAAGAACTGAAATGTTCCCAAGTTATTATTTTGTCCTTGTTTTTCATAAAGAAATCTACCTGGTCACCCATGGTGGTTTTGAAATGCACTATTGTCTCACATTTGACCCAGCAGTGTCTGACAAGTCTCCCTAGCTAGATCAGGATCTTTCAGACAAACAGTTTCTTGCCATGTGCTTTAATTCAGGAGAGGCCTTTTAGAAACAGGTCAGATGTGATACTGGCTTCAGCTCTTGACTGTTGTGAGTCGTCTTCCAAAAGCAAGGTAGCGGGGGTGGCAGTGAGAAAATGGTAAACCAGGACAGTGAGTTGGATTCCAGGATAAAACAAGGAGAGCTGCAGGGCTGCTGTTACGTCTGCTTGGTACTGTACAGACAGTAGGAGGTGGTGTTTGGGTCATATAATCTCGGGTTTTGTGTTGCTGAAATGGCTCCCAAGGTATTAAAGAGTCTTTTTTCCCAGCCTTGCGACTGAAGAAGCCGAGATGTGTCAGTTCTGCTTTTCAAGGTTGTTTCTTTTTCCTTATCTATAACATTCTTTTTCTGACCTGCAGAGGTCTGTCCAGCAGGCCGGTTCGTGGCACACTGACCTTGGGGTGGTGTCAACATTTTATACTAAA
>VYZP01008269.1:0-37139 GCA_013400635.1 Hypocryptadius cinnamomeus | reverse complement strand
TGGTTACATCTTGCATTGCAACCTAAGACACCCCCAAGAGCTGAGTTTTTCCCCTGACAAATCTTGATAAATGGTATGTAGGGAACAGTCAATTTTATTTTTAAACTGATGAGATGGTAGCATTTTCTGATGCTTAGTTACTGCTGTTTACATGGTATGTTGCTAGAATTTCAGATAGTTTCTATGAAATGTAAGTACAGTTACGCACTTTAGAGAGTTTATATTTTTGAACTTTGAAAACTAAAAGTAACAAAACCTGTTAATAGAGATTGTACATTAAAAGACAAAAAAAAAGAAACACGTCTAGCCATCTCTCTTTTTGAAATGTTCAAATCCTTTCCTGTGGCAAAAACAAAGCAAAACTTCAGCTGCCTCCTTGTGAAGGGAACTGCTAGAAAAGATTACCAGAGAGAAGTGAATTTTAGAATTCCAGTCCTGGAAAGACACGTGCCAATGCTGAACTTTGTCCTGGGTTTGCAGATGCTGTGACTCCCCTCTCCCAAACCTGCACAGGAGGAGGACTCCTGAGCACTAAAATATTGTTTTTATCTCGTACAGACAATTTAATTTCCCACTGACCACAAATAGCCAGAAATTATGTTTGCCCCACCACACCAGGTCAATCAGCAAGAGCTGTGCATTTTGTTTGATGATTTGTCTGTGCCAACATCAATGATTATTGACTGGAGAACATTAAATACAAGACTGTGCTTTTTAAAAGGTGTGACGTACTGTACAAAATTGTACTTTATGTGATGTAAATAAGCTGTTTAATGCAAGACAACCTCTTTCCATGTCACTAGAACAAAGCTGTCTGCTCTAGGATGGCAGTAGGGTCTGTTGGGCTTCCCATCCACGGGGGCCACCTCGGACACGTGTCTGTGTTACCATATTGTGGTATAATAAATCACTCAAATGTAAATGCTGCCCATGAACGGGTTGTGCATGAAATAAGATTGCAGGAGTGAAAGACAGAGGGAAAACTTGTCATTCTAACAAGTTGCATTTGGTTTTATTCTGTTTACTCCTGAATAAACAGCTGAATAATGGATGTTTCTGTTAATGACAGTGAAATTAAAGCATTTTTTCTTTTAATCATTCTGCTGATACACTGGTTGTTATTTTTGGTGTGTGCAAGTTTCAGAGGGTAAGAGCTGCCAGCCATCCTCCCTCCTGAGGAGCTGTCTTTGGAGCTGTTTGCAAGTCAGTGATTGACTGCTACCGCTGAGGTGAGAGCTGGGCAACCAGACCAAAATTGTTACAGGTTGAGTAAAAAAAAAAAAAAAGTCTGCAAGGATTCCAGTACCTGGAGAAGTACAAAGTAACCCACAGGTGGTAGAAGGGGAGTAAATGGGGCAGATTGGGCCTGGTGCAGCATAATTAATTGTGCTGATGGCCAAGCAGGATTTCCTGGGCTCCTCCTGTTTCTCCCTCAGGTGTTCACCAAGGTTTTGGTGCCTTTGACTGCCACAGCTTGTGGTGTCGGAGGCCCTTTGCTTGGGGTGGAAGACACATGAATTGGCTCTGAGAGTCCAAACTGGACAGCCCACCCCACAACCCCACTGCATGTCTTGGTGCCCTGCATTTAGAAGATTCATGGAAAAAGCTCTTGCCTTGGAGATTGGAGTGGATTAACATCTCCAGCTCTTGGAGAGGGCAGTCAAGTTTCACCAACTTGCATGGTCACTCACAGCATGGAGAGTGGAGAGTGGAACACTTGCTGGACCTTGTATGGTCAGCAAGTATATGATCCTTGTGCTTCCCTTTGGACACCTGTATGCAGGGAACCGGCTCCTAGAATAACGGATATGTACATACATCAATCAACACATAATTTTGCAAGTAACTTGGTGTAAAGCAAATATTGGAGTTGGCTGAGTGCAGAAGCCAGTACCAGGGAGGGTGTGGGTGCCTGACTGAAAAAAAAAAATTGTTAATAATCCCTTTTCTTCAGACTGCATTTGGTGTACAAAAGCAACTTGGGAATGCATTCCCCAGCTAATGACACCTCAGTGACTCCAGGCTCGGGTCTCTGTTTACATGATTTGTGTAAAAGCAACTCCAAACTGAATCAATGGTGTCCTTCTAAACATAAATGGATTGAAAAACATGATGTGTACACTTTGTGTTTTGTATAAAACAAGAAAATACAACTATTTTGACTGCAGATGTTTGGTGACAGTCTCTGTTCTGTGTGGGATGCTTCCAAAGATGGCTCAACTCAATAAAGTGGTTCATAAAGTCCTCAACAGCCCTGGCCCCTCCTGCATTCTCCTCCTCAGCTGAACAGGGCTGACACTTGCTACTGGAAAAGAGGTATCTGATGTATAAATATACACACATTTTGCATTTATATCATATATAAAACATATACACACTTACCTCTGTAGTGTAATACGTGTTATCTACACTAATGCAACCCACTAGATACAAAAGATAGACTATATACACTGGATACAACAGCAGCTAGACCTTTCACAATAATACAGGTCACACAGTAATGTGCACACATTACATTGTAGATAAGAGGGTATGTGCATATTCCTGTGTCTACATATGATCCATCCACCTAAACAAATGAATATGTGCAGTGTATGTGTCTAACCAAATATGCATTTATGGAATGACTGAGGGCTGGTCTCGAGTCCAAGCTCTTCCCTTTGTCTGAGACAGGACGGGGGAGAGGCAGTGCTGGTGCCTGGAACAGCCTCTCCTTTGCTCCCCAACATGGAAAGGCAGCCACTCCATCAGAATTAAACATCAAATTTATTGCATAATACTGTACTATGTACACACACATCGAAAATAAACATTTGATATAATTGTATATTTGTCTTCAATGCTGCATTAGAAAGAGGCTGGGGGGGCTCTCAATGTAGCCCACAGCTCGTCTTTAAAAAAAAGAAAAATCCAGAAGCCTAAAACCTTTTGTTACGAGGTGCAAAGTTCAATACTGTAAATTGAACATGGTGCATAAATACTATGTCCTAATAACAAGTCAATGTCAAAACCACCCTAGGCTTAAAATGAGATTTACATCGAGATCTGAAAAATGGCAGGGGAGAAGGGAGAAAAATCATTCAAACTTCACTTAATGGGGCAGTGAGACTGGGGAAAAGAGGACAAAAGCTCTCCAATCATACAGGATAGATTTAGGTAGAGATTTTTCTACATTTTCAGTCTAATTCATACAGATTTTCCTTCAGGCCCCCTGGCAAACAGCTGCCAAGCAAGAGGGCTCTTCTCAAACAGCAAAGTAATAAGCCTAACTGCAAAGATCAAACCTGTCTCCAGACAGGGGGCTATCACTCAAATGGGGATCTTCTACCCCTTTCTTTGACCTGACCTGACTGGAGAGATTGTACACACCTCCCACACTCACATGCCTCTGCACTCGCACATCCACACACACAGCTCCTCTGGACAAAGGTGGCAGCACTAAAAGCAGCCACCTCACCTTGTATTGGAGTAGCAGGGCTGTTGGGATGGAAAAAGAGGGCAGCCCACCCACCCAGACTGCAGACTTGCCAGGACAGTAACACAACACAAGGGAGGCATTTAGAGAAACCTGCTATGATAGGCAGGGTTTGTCCTTCCACAAGCCTGAACACAAACCCCACTCCAGAGGGATTCTGAGGCTTCTTTGAGAAGCTTGAAAACAAAATTCAAGACAAGTGAGGAAAAACAAGCCAACCTCTGTAAACTACCATATTTTCCATGAGACATCCTGGTGCAAAAAGATGGAACATCACTAATGCACCGCTCTGGGGTCACAAATGACATCCAAGCCCAGTACCATCCTCCAAGGACTGAAGGGCAGAGGAGATATTTCCATTCAAAGCAAGCAAGAACCAGCTTGCATTTAAAAAGGGAGGAAAAAGGGTGGGGGGGGGGTGTGGAGGGGGAATCACAGCTTTTCAAAGAGGAGATAGCTATTTCATCCTGTTTCCACCATACCCTAAATGCAAGAGACATCAAAATATTTCAACTGAACTAAAAGAAGAGGTAAGAGTGTGTGTGTATGGGGGCAACAAAAGCAAACTACAAGGAATTGCCAGGATGGCAGTGATGTCAAGTTGGAGGGAAAACAACAGAAATGCCCACTGAACTGGTTTTGTTCAGTAGATGAAAAAATTCAAAGCAAAAGCCTCTCCCTGCTGAAGCCCCACAAAATGCTGGCAGCATCAGACTGAGACTGCAACATCTCTATTATTATTATTATTTATATTTACCCACCCCCCACAAAGGAAAAAAAAAAAAAAGAAAAAAAAAAAGAAAAAAGTAGTTCAGATGTATTCCCTTACAAAAATAAAGCCCAAGCCCATCGTTCTGTCGCTCAGCAGCCAAGAGTCTGCGCCGGCCCCGCGGGGTCAGGCCAGGCTGAAGCCCTCGTAGTGGTCGATGGCCTGCACGAGGCGGGCGCTGAGGATCTCCTTGCTGCTGTACTTGGGCAGGTCCAGCAGGTTGTAGCAGGTGTGAGCCACGGGCAGGTACTGCTCCCCGCTGGGCGTCGACTGGATGATGATGCGCAGGCTGGACATGCCGTAGATGGGAATGCGGTCGCTGCCCGTCAGGAACACTGCGAGAGGCACAAGGGAGGCCGGGCAGGTGGGACAGGTGAGGGACCTTCCACCAGGCAAAGTTCAGTCCCACCTGCCTGAAGGGGCTGAAACCCTGACTGGGCTCCATGCAGCGCCTGGCTGGCTCCCAGGGGAGCTGCAGCACAGCAAGGCCAGTGCCAGGCACAAGTACTGGCCTTTGTCCTTCCAGCAGTCACAGAATCTGAGTGGCTGAGGTTGAAGGGACCTCTGGAGGTCCTTGGGGCCAAGCTCCTGCTCAAGCAGGGCCACCTAGAGCCAGCTAGGTGGTCAGGAGAGAAGGGAAAAAACCACAATAGAGGGAAGCCCCAGCTCTGACTAGCAGATATTGTCACTCACGCTGGATCACCCAACTCAATGCAATGAAGCTCTGCAGCCACTCCCACCCAAGTCTTTCAATTCCAGGAGATGCTGCACCACTGCAAGATACTTACAGAGAAATTTCTTTTTCTTTTCCAAGGGAAATTCATGGAAGGTCTCCCAGAACATTCTCACAGTTGGGTGTGTGGCAGTGTAGTCTCCCTTATAGACAGCACTCTATTAAAAACCAAAATACTAGATTTAGAAAGCAAAGACTAAGCAGAACCCAGACCTGATCTTTTCTAGTATCTGACATTAGATCCGTGCCTGACAGTTTTGAAAGGGAACACAGGATGGGTGATGGGCAATGGCATGGCTCAAAGACACAGCAAGGGCTCTCCTGGCAATGTGAGAAAGGCAGACATTAGCCTTCTGCTTTTCAGCTAATTACAAGTGTGGAGAGCAATTCTGGAGTGCCTTTTCACAGGCTGAACACATGAACAGGATCACCCACTCTGCACTGGGAGTGACTTGCTGGTCTATAGATTTTGAGAGGATACAACCCTTTCTGGGTGTCCAGACTCCCCTTTGAACCCTTGTGTAGTTTTTGCCCTTGTGCAGTGGAGTTTTAGTACAGGTGAAGACCCCTTGTGCCCTCCCTTTGGTCATAGATTTCATCCCTAATAAAAGCAGATGGTAAGTCCTTCTCCCTGTCCTTCCTCATCCTGAATTTCCTCCCTGAGCTTTATCTGTAGCAGGCCAGCACAGTGAGAAACTTTTCATGTGAGTGACAGCAAGGTGTACAAGGAACATGAAAAAAAAAAAAAGCATCGTGGTTTATCCCATCTCCTGACACAGACTAATGCCCATCTCATGCAACTGCACAATCCTGGCAGCTGTGCAAAATAAAAAATAGTACAAGAAGGAAGCTTTACCTCCTCCAGTTCCTCCCAGTTGTAGTTACTGTTTCCAACTATCATGGCCCTGAGCTCTGTGGGCTGGAAGAGTTCCAGGACCTTCCCTCCACACACTTTCAGGAAGCCAGTAGAAAAGGCTGTGTACCACTCTTGGATGGAGAGGTTGAAGATGTAATTTACGTAGGCTTCAACAAATTCTTCCCTAATGCATTGAGAGAAAGCAGGCAGAGGAAAGCACTTTTAATCAAATGTCTAAGCAGCAGCACTGCCAAGTTTTCCTGCTTCTGCTTGTAAAGTGTTTTGCAAACACAAGTCTCCAGCAGCCTCAACCCACTGGCCTCCTCTCACCAAGTCACTGCAACATGGACAGAGTGTCCAGCAGCAAGTGCTACCGTGTGTCTGCTTACTCCCTGGCAGTGGTGGCATGGGAGGGCCCCCAGGTTCTCTGCCACCAGTAAAGCTGAGGAGGTTACAACTGGAAGAAACATTTTGACCATTTGATGGAGTTCTCACCACATACACTATGCAAAAGCAGCGAGGGACAGGTGAGGAAGTAAAAAGGAAATAAGAAAGCAGACTAACAAAACCGAAAATGTGGACTAAGAAATCATATACCAAAGGGGGAGTTATTTTCCAGTGCACTTGTTTTATTGTCATTTTCCCCATAGTCACCTGAGCATTAGGGAAATTCAAGCTGATTAAGCACTTAACTGTTGCTTAATTCCTCTCTGGCTGTTACGGTCATGAACTCGGCATCAAGAGCATTTTATGAACTCCAGGGGAGAAAGGGAAAATGCAGGCATTTCCTACTCTGAACTTGTCAGTTACAGCAATCCTGTGCATGCCCCAGTTCCCAATGAACTTTCCTCACACAGGAAGGGCAGGGCCCACAGACATGCACACAACAAACTACTCAGGCCATAGGGTGGCAAATTGGTCCCTGGCCTCTAAATGTAGAGGTGGAGGAAGTCATTAAGCACTGTAAGGTAAATTGACAGTCATGTCTAGACTTGGATTTAGAGGTTAGCTTGAGTTCAGAACTCCAGTCAGGATAAAGCAATTGAATTCTGGAATGTTAAGCTGGTGGAACTACACACTAGCTTTTCTCCTTAAGGATTTTCTTCCCTTGTTTCCTATCCTGACTTAATAAACAGTTCCAGCAGTTAACCCTGCTGCTCTTCCCAAGTGTTCTCAGCTAACATCTTTGTTCCTTTGTACTGGATGGCATACAGTAAAAAAAAAGGCAGGTTTTCTTTTGAATGTATATGCCCAACCTAAAAAACCTAAAGGGTTCTAACACTGGCATTTTTTTATCTTTCCTTCACTGTTGCAGGGGTAGATTAAACACTCCTCTGTTTTACCTGAAGTCCATCTTCTCTTTGAAGGGAGACAGAAATCCATGTGGGTTTTGCATGGAGGCAGCTCTTTAGCTGTGTAATTGCACCATTTTGAGCAGTAGTAAAGTAAGTAAGAAGTTAGCAAAGACAAAACTTTTTCTATAGCAATGGCTTCAGACACATTCAAAACCCTTTAAAATAATCAGATTAATAGGAAATTACTTCATCTCCAGCCTTGCCAGCAAGGTCTTCAGCAATCCTAGTACAAGTCCCTAACCATGCTGCTGAGTAGTCACTGGATCACGATGTTTTGCCAGCAGAGAAAGAATGTGAACATTGCTTCAAGTAATAAAAGCACTTGTAGAAATCCAATTACAAGATTATGGGAAGAAAATAGTTCAGCAGCTGGACAAAAAAAAAGCAGGGGGAATGGTAGCTGTGCTAGTAATAACTCTGGGGTGTTCAGTCAAATGGAAAGGGATCCAAGTACAGCAGGTCCCTCTGGCTGTGATTAGGGATGGGAGTCAGGCCGTGCTCAAAGGGAAGTTTCCGGCTCCAGAATGAGGAGTACAAACAAGTCTGCCAGGCTCAGTTTTGTTGGTTACATACAGTTCCCCTGTGAGCCATCAGGGGTCAAAACCTGGGCCAAAATCATGTCTCCAATGTCTACTTAAAATGAGAAAAACTACCAAGGGTCTATACAGAGGCCTTTTACAGGGAAGATGTCAATCCAAGTGCATGGTACATTTTCCAAACATTGGCGGAAAGATGATGAAAACTTCATTTTTGTTCAAGTGCCACTAGTGCCCAGTAACTTTTGAGCAACTGGTCATAAAATTTGTTTGCAGTGACTGCTAATTAGCCCCGACATTTCCCTTCAGCCAGAGTTTCTGTGGCACATGACTTCACCACAAGCACAAGTCCATCCCCACAGGTGCCCCACTTGCCTGTTGTCCTTCTGCACCAGGATTTTATCTCCATCTTCAATCAGGTTCTTCTGCTCTGTCACACCATAGCTTTCCCTGCAGATCTGTACAAAACCAGGAAATTAATTTTACCAGAAGTATTTTTCAGGGCATGTGCCTAAAACAAAAACAGAGTCCTCTTAGACTCAGACAGCTGACGACTAAGGAGGTATGTAAAGGGTGGGCCAGAGAAAATGGTATGTGCAGAAACTTCTGTTCTCTGCTCCAAGTACCTTGTGTGCTTCACCACCCTCCATCACCTACATTTGCTGTTGGACTGCTATTAAGTTGAAATGTGAATTTAGAAAGGAATAAAAATTATTTTAGGTAAATTTCCAGTAGAAAAAACCCAAGAGATTGGTAACTAAAAACTAACTGTTTTAAACTAAGCTCATGAGTTCTGGCAATAAAATGGACTTCCTTTTTAAACAGAAACTTAGTGGGTTAATTAATCCTCTCTCACTGGAAGAATAAATGACAGACATTTTCCTGCTTTTGCCAGCCAAGGATGGCAGCAGTACAAACCTACACTCTGTACACTAACTGGTTACCTGAAAAGAATGTGAAAGGGTCATAGACAAAAGAGGCTCTTAGGTATGAAAAAGAATTTGGAGAAGAGTTTCTTTTGTTACTTTAGAGGCATGCTTTTTTTACACAGCCTGCATTACCATCACAATGACTCCATTGTCTCATCCCAAATTACAGCTCTGAGCTGCAGGAGACACAGATGCAGGTCTGACTCACTCCAGAGGCAAATTTGATCTAAGAGAAATTATGTGTTCTCATTCATGCAAAAAGGAAATGGGCACCACTCTCCTTGCTCAGTAAGGTTCTTCACAGTGTGGAGCAGTTTTATGGTGCCTTGTTTCACTCCAGGGCAGGCCTTGGACAGACAGTCAAAAAATGATCCAGATCAAGATGAACCCATCACTCACACCTGTTAGAGCATCAGGTCTTTGAACAGTGACAACAAGGCTATTTTGAAAACCACTCAGCTTAATCTACTTACTAGCTCAGTTTTTAGCACCACATACATATAAAAGAAGAAGGGAGCTGACAGCAAAGAACATTTTAAGATTAGCATGGGCTATGTGCTATAGGCATTTGGAATCAGCCAGAATACACATGAAAATATAGACAGGCTTCAACTGTACCACAGTAATCAGAGAGCTGATATGTCAAATGTGTCTTACTGTAAAATTCAAACAGAATGTCTCCTCCACATCTTCCCCAGGGTAATCTAAAAGTTGCTGGAGACTCCTAAATAACAAGTAGGGAAAGAAATGAAAAAAAAAAAAGAGTAATCAGAGATTTAAAAAACCATACCTCTAACAGGGAAAACAAACTCAGCAGAAGTAAACAGCATCATACATCTGGGTAGTAAGATTGCAAGAGAGAGAAACTGAGTCACCTGAAGCAGTAAGAAAGAAATACATCTCAAATAAAGAGATGCTTTGTTAGAAGCAGGATAAATGCCAGTCCACAGAAACTATCAATACAGTCTATGACTACCTAGTTCACGGATCATCTTTAATGATCCTGACTTTGGAACAGAACTACATTCCTAGTTGTAAAGTTCTAATTCTATGTCATCACCACACAAACGTCTGAGAGAATGGAGGAAGAGGCAGAGATGGACTGTATCTGTATGCCCATCATACAGCAAATATTCTGCTAGCCCATGAAATCCTGCTGCTGTCTTCCTGGCATTTTACCTCATTATTGATAAATACAGCTGTCACTTTGTGTAGATGAATCAGATGGCAACTCAGAAACAGAAATAAGACAGCAGTCAGACAGTGGGATCTTAACTTCTCAGTGTCAGGGGGAAACCAGTATCCCTATGCAATTAGGTAGAAAAGATTCAATACACCACTTGGAAAAAGTAATTCTTTCACTCTACTCAACTTCTTCCTGTCATGGGAGCAGGTCAGAGCTGCTCTGGCTCATGGATGGGATGATTCACAGCCCTACACACAGCTCCCTGCTTGCTAGTCTGAGCCTGGCTCGAGGGGAAAGGCTGAGGCTGGGATCTGGGATCACGCACACAACCACACAGGGCAGGGGCAGGCTTCCACTGCTGCTCTCAAAAGGGGGTGTGGGAGGTTTCTTTTGGCTGTGTTGGTACCCAGTTTCTGGGGGTCAGGAGGGTGGGAGACTAAGCAGATTGATCCAATAGCCTGTGGGAGAGAAGTCGTACATAAAGTTCACCACGAGCTCGTATGTTTTCACAGTCACCCAAACTAATCAGTTACTCAAAAGGATTAGGAGGTGTTTTATTCATCAGCTTTTATCTAGTTTGGCACTTCCTGTTCTTAGCTGGATGGTCTACCTTCCAGAAAGCTGCAAATTTTGATTTTCATACCTTCCTTCCGTAGGGGACAGCTCCTTCAAATCCTCTAGGCAGGGCTTCACGTTCAAGAGTTTTTTGTACAGAGCCAAGGGAAAGTGAAGGTCTACCACTGTGAAATTGTAGATTGCAAGACCACATATGATGCCAATCAAGTGAAACCAGTTGTGTTCTACAAAACACTGCAAAACCACACAGAGAAATCCTGATGAGACACACTGTCACTGGTGCAATGCACAGTACCCTTTCCTCCATACACTAAGAAGCCAGATCCTGCTTTTCCAACTGGGACAGAGTCAGAGAGCTCCATCAGGTGCCACTTTGGTTGTAAATTTCTTGGTGGTGTGTGGCACAGACATGAAGCTTCAAAAACCATGCTCTATTACTTTTGTAAGCCATGAAACAGCACCTTTTCACCTTACCTGCCTTTTGATTCCTTTTTAAATACCTCTGCATTTAGACACTAACAGTGGTTCAGTGTTTACTGTCTATGTACTGCAAAAAAATGTGTTAACGATCCTCTCCCCATTACCCATCCTATTTTCTATTAAAAGCTTTTGCATCAGCACAGTTCTACCCAGGCAGACATACAGCAGAGGTGCTAGCACAGGCCTCCTTCTCCTCACACAATGACTCTCACGCTGCTGTGTCAGCCCCAGACTGGCTGCCCACGCTTGTTAAATGTTCCCAATACACGACTCATTTCCAGTGCTTACACTGTCATCACTGCTGGTGCCAAAAGGCTTGTTTTATAGCACTGACATTAGGAGTGAATGCTCTGGAATACTGTTCACAGGTTACAGAAGGTACCAAGCCACTTCCTCCCCTGTAACGCCGCTAGCAGGACAGCCACACCTTAAGGGAAGACCAGCAATGTCATTTCCCACCTTGCTGCCTATGGAGGTGAGGAAAAGGACATAAACCACCATCTCCAGCCACCTGACAGGTACAGATCTTGCACTCCACACTCTTCCAAAACCAACAACCTTCCACTACAAGCCATGTTTCTTGCTGCTTAAGAGCTTCCTCATATAAAGCATTAACAACTTTAGATCCTGAAGGCGATAGTGATGCTTGGCTAAGTGGATTGGCTGCAATTATGTGAACAGCAAGGGAGGAACAGAACTCTAATGCCATTACCACCTAAACCTCTCATTCTGTAAAACAGCACATGACCATCACATTTATGATAGTAAGAGTTCTATTACCTGTCACCTGACCCTTAATACAAGTTTTATTATGGGATAAGAACAAAGAGAGAGAGCCAACTCTTTAACAGGCACAACCATCACCATTCTAGGGTTAATGGACCTATTTACACTAACTGCAAATAGAGTTCACATTGCATCACGAGTAGAAAATGAGAGGAAGAACATTTCTTTCCCATAGTTTGCCACTAACTTCCTTGTCATTTAAATGCAGCATATTATTCCAACCTGCATGTACAGAGGGCAAGGGCTTACCGTGTCTGAAAACCACAGCAGGTTTGACTCTGGGTAGTAAGTGAACATGCCATAGATAGGGTTGAGTAGTTCTTTCAACAACAGGAGGAAAAATTCCTTTGTCACTCCTCCAGCATCAACAGCTTCCTCACCATCAAAGATGACCTGTAAAAAAGCAGGTCAGTGACAGGGATGCAGAGCTGAGACTGAGTGAATCAAACCTCTCTCTAACTGAGAGCCATACAAAGTAATTTGACCAACATGCCCAAACCCACAGCAACCCACGTGCTCATTTCAGTGCTCTGCCTGCAGGGACAGAAAGGGAACAGGGGTGTCAAATCAGGTATTTTGACAATATTTAAATCCTCATGCAAATCACAAATAACCACCTGTCATCCCAACAATCAAAGCAGCAGCATGACAGCAGCTAATGAAGATGGTGGCAATCTCTCAGAGATTAAACACATCCTATTGTAAACAGCCTGCTCCTGCAGAAGGGCAAACAGAGATTGCTTAACATCACAAAATGCTTCCTCCCCTGGTCCTTGTACACTCAACACACCAGAAGAAGAAAGCAAACCCTGTTCTTGCCTTCTTGTAAACTATCCACTGCCAAAGCACTCCAGGGGTCAGAAAAAAGACTCAATCCTTGCACTGACTAGACCAAATGTTCCTGTGTGCAACACCTATGGAGAAGTTACTGCACACTGGTGAAGAGGTACTTTGGATGGCTGAAAGGCTACAGAAATGTTTGCTAAATGAGAGGGTGCTAAAGATATGGGGGAAACTTACTTTGAGAGGTTTTTTCAAGTCAATGTCTGAATGGATGCTCAACTCCCTTAAAGCATCACCAACTAAGTTACTCCTGCGAACATGAAGTACCAGGAAAGGGCTTCTGGCCAGCAGAGGCTCCAGGGTGAGAAGCATGAAGACATTCTGCAAATTTGCACCATTTATTGCAACCTGCAAATAAAAGAGAAGTGAAAAGCAGCCTATGTCTAAGCCTTTTTTCTTCCTATGAAAGGAAAACAGTTAACAACTACATGCCTGGTGTTCCTTTCTGCCTTTTTGGTTTCTCCAGGGTTCAAGAATTCCATACTCCCTCTGTACTGAGTGTGTGCCTGTATGCTCTGCTTACACAGGTCCCAGTGCCCAACGCTGTGCCCATCTCAGGAGGGACCTGTGTGAGCAGTGCCTGGTGCTGGGACATTTCCACTGGCACAGAGGCAGCTGCCCTTGTCACAGCCTGGCTGTGAGCTGGCTTGGCTGCCACCTACAGGGTGCTGGAGCTGGACACCTGCTGTCAGCACACCCCTGGAGGGCCCTGGGGCTGTGCCCTCACTGCACCTGGGGGGGTGGGCTGCTGGCAACAGCTGCTGCCTGTAACCACCAACAGCATCAGCAGCTGGTCTACAACACTCACCTCATTGTTAGAAGGAACAACCACTCCTGCAGCAGGCAGAAATTTCAAAACAAGTGTTCACTTACCTGGACTTTTGTCTGCTTATCCACTCTTACAGCTCCTCACCTTACTCCTTTTCCTTTGATTATCATAAATACATAACTACCCCTTCCCTGTACAGTTTAAATTTCCACCACATGCACATCTGGCAGTCCTGATGTTGCCAGACAAGCATTTTGAAGGGAAAGACACCAAGCACTGCCTCTGCAGTATCCAGGGCAAAGAGATTGCTACACTCCAGCTTCACTGCTCTCCTGTATCATGGAAACAATAAAGTGTTGCACACCAGCTCCCAGTTAACACCCTTTCCATGCAGGCACCATTGCAAAAAGCAGAGAAAAAGCAATGCGTCAGGAAAATTGGGAGAGAGAATGATTACCTGCATCTGTAATTCTGCATCTGTCTGTAACATCTTGGTCTTAGCTTGAGCATCAAAGATGAAAGGGTAAGAGCAGAGAGTCACAGCATCCTGCAAGAAAGACAGGCAAGACTTGTTCCTATCCACAGCTTCCAAAGCACTTCTTTAAATAAGAGTCTTGAGAAACCATTTTCTTACCTGCATGATGGACGGCCTTACTTTCTGTGAAAGAAAAAGAGAAGTATTAAAATCTTTTACTCTTTCAATTTTGTGTCTCATGGGTTTTTTGGATCGACTAGTCCAAAGGTGACCCCAAGTAAATTTTCCTCCTTTGGGACCAACAACCCATTTGTCTTCCTCTTAAAGAAAAGCATGGGAACTTCCTTCTCAAGAAAATGCACAAGTCTAATTCAAAACATGAACATCAAACATTACTAAGAGAATTGACTGGCACAGAATCCTGTGTTAGTCTGCCATGGCTGAAACTTGCTCTTATGAAGAGTAACAAAATGCAGAAACCATATGAAACAACAGGAAAGACCATAAGGCCACTACATGGTGATACAAGAACACCCCTGCAATGCAAATTACTCATCATTAGCCATATTGACACATTTTTAACTATCCCTTACATAAATTTAAGTCAGTACTTCATTGTTCTGCTCACTAAAGGTAAGCACACAGCAGCACTATTTAAATTATGGAAAGCAGAGGATGGGGGCACAGCACACACAACATTTACAAAGCCCATGAAAGCACACACAAAAGTTATCACTACAATCAGGTTTTACTCTTGCAGCATCCCTCAGCAGATATTTTTTGGTGGTTTTTATTACACTTCAGATTCCTTTCCTTGCTATGATTAAATAATCTCACTGGGTTCCCACACAGCACATTCCAGCCCTCAGTTTAGTTATCTCCTTTCTTACAGATGGGAAAGTGAGACATAAAAGAGGTGAAGGGTCTTACCCAAGATCACCCAGCAGGTTACTGGAAGAGCCAGGAACAGAACCCACATCTCTTGAGGCTTGGTTCAGTCCCCTAGCCAGAACGCCACACTGCCTCCTCTTACAGAGCAACATTTTAACATCACTGGCTACATTATTCACAATACCTGCCTAAACAGCAGAAGTAAAGGGCAAAAATTATAATTTTAGAATACAGGACTTGGCTCCTGAGGTCTTGATTACATTAAAAGGATCCAGTGACTGAATTAATCACCTCGTGCAAAGACTGAATGGAATTCACATGAACAATCACAGAGACTGTTGCAAGATTTGGTTAAATATTGCTAGCTCCAACTCTTTTGACAGCCTTTTTATTTTTAAGTCAATTTTGAAAATCAGTCAGATCTGAGATATTTAACATATAGAAGCTCCTATACTGAATACATTATGCTCTGATTAAGGATATTGGAAATACAGGTCTACAGCCAGAGACACAAACATGGACAGCTATTTCATGACTATACATAAAATCTCTTACCATTCCAGCCTGGTGCAAAAACCACATGAGATAATCCTCCTGAATGTCCACCAAGCTAGAAATCTCAGGGATATAAAACTTATCATATTCCACGTGTTTAACCTTCTGATTCACCTAGTGAAGAGAACAGATGGAAATATTTGACATATTTTAACATGTTTTCAGGTTTGCTCTCATAAATTCAGTTATAGCAGCTTGCAACAAAAGGACCCAGAATGTCCTACAAACAATACACAATCTCTTCTATTTTGGCACAAACCAAGAAGAATCAAATAGAACCTCTTTATAATGTATTTTAGTTCCCTCTCCTCCTCACCCCAACCACCCTGCAACAACACAGTGAGAGCAGAGATTGTCAAGGGACAGGTGTTTGTGATGCCATTTTTTAGGGTAACTTTATTTCTAGTTTCTGAGGCAGAACTAAACAACCTTCAAGAACCTTGGACTTAGGAAAGCCACTAACATCTTTCCCACGTTGTGACTTGACAGACAGCTCACGACTGGCCAAGGACAGACAGGACTGAATCATCTGGAGCCAACACATGCCCAGGATTTCCTCTCACCTTGTGGAGTTTCTCCAGAAGCCTGAGAGCAGCTGTAATGTAGCTGCTGAACAGGACTGGAATCAGCAGCGTCTTCCTTCCACTGAGGAGGTAAACCACTGCACCTTTATAGAGGTCCACAAGCCTGAGGAAGTATCTTGGGCACACCTGAGACCACCAGTTATCTGGAAAACAGAGGACATCAATATAAACCTCAATCAAAGGCCAGAGTATCCCCTAAATAAGGGGTTACAACTGAAAAAAAGGGGAATACACCTGAAGACTCTCAAAAAACTTCCCTATTCCTGCCCAAGCTGTAGCAACAGGAAAGTGAGGCAGAATCATCAAAATACCAGAAACTGAAAAGCTTCTCCCTTTCCACTCCCATCCAGCCACACCAGTCATTACCCAGCCCAAACCCTGATCAGGGTGAGAGCCTGAATTGGAAGTGTTTCAGTCTTTAATTCAAGACACTGTTTCAAGTATCTGGCATTCAGGATACTGTGATCTTGTGAGCAAACATCTGTCTTGCAGGAGTGACAAGCAAAGAGCTGCCTGGGCAATTCTCTGCAGCACCACAGACTTTTCTAGCAGGGGTCAGAGTGTGTCTCCTGGCACATCTGCACTAA
Organism: Hypocryptadius cinnamomeus; assembly: GCA_013400635.1. Classification (NCBI taxonomy): domain Eukaryota; kingdom Metazoa; phylum Chordata; class Aves; order Passeriformes; family Zosteropidae; genus Hypocryptadius; species Hypocryptadius cinnamomeus. Next base: position 20,754 of record VYZP01008269.1, on the reverse strand, counting down.
AGGATTAACTCCCCCTCTTTGGAGAGGCTGATTTCTTTCTTGCCAAGGACAGGTAACCCCTGAGGGACACTGACTATTAGCTTCTCTCCCAGAACCAGCCACCTGCAAAGTAAAAGCTGGAGCCTAGGATTCTTTTGGAGGTCTGAATGCACCACATGACATTTTACATAATAATATCAGGTTCAGTACAAGACAGCCTTAAGGAACAGAGTAAGATAACAAGAACAGTAGTAGCTTAACACATGTGAGTAACATTATTAAGCAGCATATGTTCTGTCCAGTTTAAAATAAGCTCAGAGGAAAAGATATTAGAAATTAAAAGACCCAGAAGTGGGAGAAGAGTTTAAGTGTTCAGCTTAGTCACAGACCAAGGTTTGTCTGCATCTTGTAGAGGACAAAATAATTTAATATTATATTTAGTATTATTTTTTTTTACCTTATACAGAAAAGATATTCTAAAGCGATCAATAGCTGATCAAATTTAAGAGAATAGTATAATTTAATCTTCATGATATACAAAAATCTATGTTTCTGTAGAGAAATGCAAATTTATCTGGAATTAAGTCTCTGAATGTGGGTAAAGTAGATAAGGTAAATTAGATTAACCTCCCTAGCAAGTGTTCTTTGAAATTATATTTTACTTCTAAATTAAAACAATTTTTAAATGACACTTACCAAGCACTTTGCTGGGGTTGGTATCCAGGCGCAAAATAGCCATTGCTAGAGGAAGGGTCAGAGAGATATAATACTTGGAGTCTTGGAATGGTGGGAATTCTGGGAGAATCAGATAGATCCTCATTGCCTCAACATCTGGTGGAGAGCTGGACAGCTGAGGAATCAAAAAGCTCTCAAAGCTCTTCAGTATCTAGAGAGAGAACAAAACAAAAAAGACAACTTATCCTGGGTGATAGAGCACCTACAATGCAGACGATGCTTAAGGGCTGATAAAATGGTAAAAGCCCGTTTTAAAAGTCAAACCCAGAGTGAAAAAACCCAAAGCTATAAATGTTATAGCTAAAAGTGGCAAAGGGAACATGTATGTTTTTATCCCACAGCTCTGCACTTGTGAAAGAAATTCTCTGAGTTAGAATAAGTTATACAACCATAAAGTACTCAACTCCTTACAGACACACAATAATTACAAATAAAACATACACAGAGTTTATTTCAGCAGACATTCAAGTATTAAATGCCATGAGATAAAACTTGTTTTTATATAAAAGCCTTGGAGACACATTTTGAGGAGGTCAAAATCAGCCCAGGTCAAAGGAGAAGTACCATTAAGTGTCTGGATTTCAGATTTGCAATACAACCTCTGCTCAACAATGCTGCCGGTACTTGCATGTCAGGGAAGGACAAAGCCTTAATTTTCCCCTCTGAATATCCAAATCTCAGAAGTGCAATACCTGCTCTAGGAGAATGGAGTGCTGAGAGTTCATCAGCTTCTCAAACAGCACTCTCGTGGAGTTCAGATCAATCCCTGGGATCTTTGGACTGGTTTTAAAATGTTCATCGATTCTTTAAAAAAGAAATCACAGACAGGCATAAGGTTAAGGAAGAGACCCCATTACCTGAGTATTGACATGACCTGAGAGCAAGCAATAGAGAAATGACCACTAGAGAATTCGTAAGACTAGAAACAAAGACTCCCCCTTCCAAATTCCTCTGGGCCTCGGTTAGGGCTGGGATTCTTGCAGAGAAACTCTTCATCAAAGCCTCTGGTGTCCCCAGGACTCCTTCACTGACTTAAGAGCACCGGATTAGACATCCTGAAGGGGATGGCAGCTCTTAAAGACAGGGTGCATTTGTCAGTTTGATGGTGTGACTGTAACCACAGGAGTAGCTGAACACAGCCTGCTGCAGTAGAATGGTTATTCCCATAACAGCACAGGCTCCAGGCTGGAAACAGCTCCCCAGAGACACATTGTGGTACAGAGCACCTGGGGCTGTGCTCTGCAAAGGTAGTGCTGGCTGTGCTCAGGCACACAGCCATGGAAAAGCTGCTCCCCCATCTAATCCTGTAAGGTAAACAGGCCTACATGGCCTTAGGACACGGGAGGGATGCACTGGGGTATTTCTGTCAAGTGCACCTTGACATGAGACTTCATGTATAAAGGTACACAGTTAAATACATCCTCATTTAAGCCTTCAGAATTTAACATTCATTTGGCTGAAGATTTTCTGTAGAAGTTAAGTCCTGCACTAGCCAAGACACCACTGAAGTGGAAGAACAACTGTATTTGACTGATGAAGCCATAAACTCCACCAACTTCCACATTCAAAGGAGATGTGAGGCTATTTAAAGTGACTCAGCAACTTGGATACCTGAACAAGGTTTTAAACCAACATGACACAACTCTCCTGATGCAATAACATGTCACAACACTAGAGAAGAAACCACTGGACAAGCAGAAAAACACCAGAATAATTAGCAAACTATCTTCAAGTTGCTCTTGGATTGTATTACGCAAAGATTACTCAGAATAAGTAAGTTTTTCTTCATTTAGTTACAGGTCATTTACTCATCACATCACCAGAAAAAACTCTCCTCCTCCTCATCTTATGCTGTTACCTCCTCAACATTTACAGACACAACCAACACAAGCCTTCCCAACCCACAGCCTTTGACTCAGCTATGTGTCTTACAACCTTGTCACCACCTATTGTGGGTTACACCTGTTTGAAATTCCTCCTTTTGCAAGCTGGGCCACAAAACTTTCCACGTGTGATGTCACCTAAAAGGAAAGCACTTCCTTGTCGCCCCTGATGTATTTTCAAGAGCAGCCTGTGTGGAAGTATACTTTCACATGGACCAGCTAGGTCAGCTGGGTAAAAGACTATTTTGATACCTGGCATCCCTAATTTCCCTTCCTGTCCAATTCCTATCCCTCTCTTTACAGACATTGGTATCTGTTTCATAAGGAAGAATAACAGTTGTGGCAACTCCAAGAAATCTGTGCCACTTACACTACACTCACCATGCACTCTCTTAGACCATTTTCCTTCCTTACCCAGATCTGACTACCCCACCCCTTTAGGGAACATCCTCTGCCCTCATCTCCTGCCTGATCAAAAAAATCAAATCCCACTGCAGAAGTGAGTGAAGCAAAGGGATTCCAGTCTGCATCAAGAGAAAGCAATACATGGCTGGAAATGTGGTACTTACTTCTTCTCCAAGAAGCTTCCATTCCAGCAGGCAGCTGAGGACAGTATCTGAACAACATTACTGATTGCAGCAGGAAGAAAAAAGAAAACAGAGATACGGGTTATGAACGGATGCCTCATAAATCTCTTCATCTCTCTTCCCTTCCTTTTATGGGAAACAATGTCAGGATAACCCCTTTAGAGGCACAGAGGGCAAGACTTCATTCAGGATCATGTAAGGTCCCTCTTTGAAAGGAGGAATTAGTGCCTCCTGTCCACCTAATTCTGCCCTTCTCATGGCAGGCACACTGGGGAAAGAACTTAATCAGTCTGCTCACAAGTCCTTGTTGCTTTCCATGAATTTCAAGCACACAATGCAGGACAACTTTAAAATCAAGTTCCCACCCACCATCTGCAATGCTGAGGCAGCCTCGAATTTCTCTGGTTTTGCTCAGAAGCTCTCACCTGGCAGCCTTGTGACTGGCAACTCCTCCCCTTGGAAACGACCAAGAACCACACTTGAAAAGGTTGCTAAATTTCAAGTGAAAGCATGGCACGGAAGCCAACAAAATTATTTCAATAGAACTTTCAACAAAAGGCTTGTCCAGTGCCACAATACCTACTTGACAGAATTAGAACTGTTCTTTTCTAAAAGCTTTTGCCTCCAGACATCTATAGTTTCATCATTTATTAAACAGGTGTAACGTGTTTCATTTATGGTCCGGAAATCATCAGCAGGCAAGGAATTCTGTGAGAAGATACAGATTTCAGCAAAGACAAGGCTTGTAAAACAATTCCTTCCTATGCATAATCTCTGTTTTAATAAATAACTGATAGCTTCCTTAGTGTGGTCTCTGAAAAGATTTGGTTAGAAGTTTTGTGGCATGTAAGAAGTCCAAAACGGAAGGTATGAAAAAGTTTGAGGGAAAAAATATCCTCAAATACATTTTAAAAAAGGGAAAATAAAAAAATAAAAATATCATTTCCTAGATGTACCAAAGCCCTTGTAAATACTGTCATATGTAACTACAGGCTTAGTGCAGTTATTTTAGACCTATTTCCATGCCTCAAAAGTTTATCCCAAACACTTCTTGACAGAAAAAAAGAAGACAGAAGCAGGAAAAACAATTCAGCATTCAGCCCTCCATCCAGCACTGACTGACAAAATCCCATTGCATGTGGCTGATGGCCCTACACACCAACCATGCAGAAGCCGGTGCCGCAGGTGGAAAGCAGCCCCCCTCTTCCAATCTGCAAAGACTGGATTCCCCTCCTTGCTGATTAAACTGGAATCAGTGTCTTCCCAATGGCTTTGATGTGCCTCTAAAGAAAGGCAACTTTCAGCCACTGAAGTTGGAAATCCCTGTAACAACTGTCAGAGCTGGTAGGGCTTGTAAGGCAGAGTGGAGTCCAAAGCAATACTTCCATTTCAGAAGATTTTAGCAAAAACAAAAGCTGTGTTGTGAATGCTGGGACAGGGGAGAAGACTTGAAAAGCTATTTCCATTTGGTTTACCTCGTATTTGGAGCAAAGCACAAAAGTTTGGTCTCCTCCAGAGAAGATATGTTTAACAATGTGGTATTTACAGGCATCTGTTTGAGAAAGACACAACTGTGTTAGAGGCTGATGAATGCAAGACCCTACTTATACTTTCTCCCCTCCCATTTGCACTGCCATTACAACTACAAGGAGCACCTGGGTCCTTTGAAGGCCCTGCTGAAATCAGCTGGAACTCAAGCACTGTAGCACTTTCATAAGAGGAGGGGAAAGTTGTCATTTTTAAACTGCAATAGGGGCTTTAAAGAGAGAACAAAGTGTTTGGAACAGTATTAGTAAAATATCAGCACAATTTCATGAAGTCTCAAGATTGCCAGATGCTGAGCTCTGCCATAAAAAGAGAAAGGGAGATATCACACATTAACAGAGAGAGCAAAAGGTCACCCAGAAATGACCACAGTTCATTTGGGGCAATAGGAGGGGCTTCTTTTGGTATTTCCAGAGATTTCACAGAGCAATGTTAAGATGTTTTTAGACAGCCATGGGTGAAGTTATTTATGTCCATCTGCCATTTCAAATCTAGCACAGTACATACCAGGTTTCCCTGAGAGTTGCCCATTGTGAGCTGCCCAGTGACCCTTGACAGGAGAGGGACACTTCACATTGCAAGTGTGCCCTGTTCCCAGCTGGCCTCTTGTTCCACAGCCAAATGCATAGATCATTCCTGAAGAAGGCACAAAGGCTAAAGTGTGATGTCTGTAAGAGACGGGTACAGAGTTTGGGCCTTGTTTAACAATAAATTCAAAATAAAACAAACACCAAAACCAAGGGGGAAAAAAAACCCCAACAACCAAACCAAATGCAGCCTAGAACTTATTCTCATTTCTCCTAGGCTAGAAGCTGGTGCCAAGCAGCACCTTTACATGGGCACCAATGCTCAGTTTTTGCCACCTGATGGCACCAGTTTGTGGGATGGAGCCCTTTAGGTGGAAGGGACAAAGAGCAGCTTGTGCAGACACGAAGCTGGTATCAGGCTCACAGGAGCAGCTTAGTCATTTGCTAAGCCTGTACATTCTGAAAGGCAAACATACAGCACCAGTGCTGCTAACTCACTTTTCATTAAAGAGGCTGGAAACTTGTGACCAAAGGGGCTTCTGCTCTAAAGTCGTGCTGAATTATTAAGTTGGCAAGGTATCTTTTATAGGTTAGAGTGCAGGGTACAACCCCAATTAAAAAACCATCTCATTTAGAGGGTCTTAAAATTCTCATGGAAAGTAAGATTTAAATTAATTTAGCTTTGATACATAGAATGCAGAAGCAGGACAATTTTCTCCTATTTGCACGATTCAGTACAGCATTAACCTCCACCAAAGAAAAGCTTCTGACTGCACACAGGACTCACCTGCCACAAGCAATCTGGGATACTTCACTGCCCATGAGCTCAAGAACTCTTCGGGGGTTCACCTCATCATTCATGGAGTCGTGGCCCAGCTGCCCACAGGAACCTGCACCGAAGGTGAACACCCCTCCACTCTGTTAGCAAACCAAACAGCAGAGTTTCCATTTAGGGACCCATAACCCAGCAGGATCTCCCTGATTATAGTTTCAGTATGAGCCCAAAGCTTAGGCAGACACTGATGGGGATTTTCAAAAGATTCAGAAAAGAAACTTGGGTTCTGCTAATGCAGCTTTCAAATAAGCTACCTTGCCACCCATCAGAAACTAACAGAATTACCTTCAGGTTATCTCTACACTAGACAAGCTCCTACAGAACTGGTTTTCTACAATGGCATTTTTCCCAACAAGAACCCCAAACTCAGTTGTTTTAATTCATTTTACAGTGGAAAACACTCCAAAACAGGCTCCAAAACAGGAAGCAACACCTACAAAGTGGCGGAGCCAAGGCAAGAATTGAGCTGCTCTCTTTCAAACCCTAGCCATGTCCTCTGACCACTAAATTATACACTACTTGGAAGCAGCAGGTTTGGAACTGAAAACCTCTTGTAAATGTTGTGACTACTAATGTTAAATTTAAACACTCATTCATTTTAGCTTCCATCTTATTTTGATGCACAGTATTACTCTATTTTCCAACACAATGCTATTTTCACCCCTTTGGATGCGTGTGTGCGATTTTTTTTTCCTCCCAAAGCTATTCTTTTTAAGTTATTCACCTGAGCTTTGCTATTTGCTGCTATGGATTATTAACACCTTCATCTTCAAAACCAGCAAAGGATCGTGTTGGGAATGAATCTCATATATACTCATATACTTTCCACTTAGTTTCTTTTACTGGGGCCAGAAGGAATACAGTAAGTCGATCTGTGTTTTTCTACCACTACACAGAAAACTACTGTGAAACCATCAGGCAGGTGAGACAGTGTCCAGGGTTCCCAGGTCAGCACCTCTACCTTTGTCAGGACTGCTGTGTGTTCCTCTCCACAGCTGATGTAAACAACCTTCTGAGAGCGCAGCAGCTTCACGTGACATGGGGACTCCCGGTCTGCAACGAAGCCAAAGGAAATAAAGCAGCTGGTCCACAAACACAAACCTGCATGTCCAAGAAAAGCACTGCCACTCTGATTTTCAGATGTGGTCCATGAGCACAATGGAAACTTTAACAACTGCGGAGAAAAAGACCCCACATGGCCTTGAGTACTCCACTGCTGCTTTTCCCCTCGAATTCTTAAAACACTTGACTGACTCAAACAAAGCCATCCAGAGCAAGAGTGCACATGTTGATTATCTTGTAAAAATTCAACATGCACTTCTGTTTGGGAGATATGGTGAGTGCAGCCTACATACACCCACCTTCAGCTTCATGCTCCATTTCAGACTCCTCAGGGATGACTGCAAATATTTGTTTCCAAAACCTTACTTAGACTTTTCCATATAGAACAACCCTGACACATGGGAGACACTTGTGCAAGACACATGGTAAGCTGAATCCCGATGTATATTTAAATACTCAGCTTTCCTTCTCTTGTCATCCTTTAAGCAGAAGATCCTACTTGCAAAAGCTAATCACTACCAACCATTAAGTGATGCTTTTCTCCTTCCCTCTGCCACCCCTAATCATTTAAAGTCTGTCTCCCAGGGATGAATACAGTAAAAAAAAAAGCTAAGCACTTCAAGGAGCAGTAGGCACCCCAAAACAATTAGATATTAAGGGGAGCAGCTGCTTATTCTATACCAACAAAAAGTCAGGTTCCTACCTACAGAAGTTACCCATTTCTTAAGATTCTAACAGTCACATTTCCATGAGTTTAGAATTGAGAGCATATTTTTAATTTACTTTTTTCTGTATTTTGCACTCTGATATTTTCACAGGAATGACACTTCTCTCTACAGCATAATTGTTAATAATAACAGTGCTGCAGAATACTCATGTTTGCAGACCTTGCTGTTCATGTTTGACAAGTGTAATTCACACTGTCTTATCATGATTCACTTACCATAAATACCACATATTTACTACAATGCCAAGCACTGAGGGGGAAGCAGAATATGACCCCTGGCCAGCACCATCCCACAAGCTGATGCCTATTTTCTGCTAATTTAAGATTAGCCCCATGTCAGTGTAAGCCTCTCATATGTAAACTGCAGCTTTGTTTTAATTAGAAGCATTTATCTGCCAATCTACATGGAAAGGACACTGCTGCTCTTCTATTAGATCAGCCCTACTTTACAGACAGTACCAGGTATCTAGGTGCTTGCTAGGTATCACATCTACACCCAAAAACTTGCCTAGACACTTAAATCTGCTCAGGAATTATGCAGAAACCAATAAGGAGACAGATTTGAAGCTCCAAAGAAAACCTTTCATTCACTTGTTTTATTCCAAAAAGTTAAGAGTGTGTGAACAACAAGCAGAAGAGATCTGGGCTTTTCAGACCAGCACCTGAGAAAACTACCATTGGCCCTATGTGTCTGGTAAACTGTGCAATAAATAAATTAGACAACATTTTACAGTACTGAGATATTCAGTGTTACCATCATTTTGAACCATACAGCTGCTCACCAGCCAAAATCATGCTGGGAAATGAGATGGGTTCAGCCTGCTGCTCTGCAGGGAAAGCCTTTGCTCCAATGAACTTCAAACAAAATATTTTTGAGAAGAGGGAGGAAGAATATGAGCACTTTCTTTGATATTTGCATGTAGACACTCACACTTGAAAGATCTCTCTTTTTAACCCTCCTCACTTAAATTAACACCCACAAGGGGAAAAAACATGTTTCTGTTTCTACTAAGTATGAAGAGCCTGTAGAGACAGAGACTTCCTCTGCCATCTCGTCCCAGGAGGAGCTGCTGAGTGTTATAGACCCACTCAGTAAAAATACACTGCCAATGCAACAAGAGACACCAGGCAAAGGAGTCTGTCCTTCTTTCACCTAGGAGCATAATTTTCATACCTCGTTCATCACTTAGTCCCAGCTGTCCTGAGCTGTTCTTCCCCCAGCCAAACACAGCTCCTGAGAGAGAAAGGGCAAAACTGTGGGCTCCACCTGCAGCAACCTGAGCCAAAGGGATCCCATCTAGAGACTTGACACGCTGTGGACTGGCTTGCGAGGGACATTCTTTGCCCAAGCCCAGCTGACCATAGCTGTTCTGCCCCCATGTGAAGAACTGGCCATCTGAAACAAGGAAAAAAAGACAATGGTGGGTGAAAGTTAGCCAACAGAAAAGCAAGTTTGCCAAAATTAAAAATAAACAGTCCTGGAGGCTTTGCTCCCACCCAAGCCTCATGATGAAAAGAAAAAAGCAAAATCAAGAGAGACATTCTTTGCTAAAAAAAAAAAAAAAAGCATGGCCTGAAGCCACTAGGCAAGTGAACACACAAGCAACTAAGTGCAAAATACAAAATACAACTGCTGTAACAAACAGCACAACAAAAACAGTCCTCATTTCACATAAAAGAGTAACAGCCAAGGAAATTTTCAACACAAAGAAATTAATTACACACATTTTTCTAAATCAAGATGGAAAGCTTTCAAGCATTCCTGCCATCATTCACCAGTGAGACAGTGGGTGGTCTGTGTGTAATGTTTTCTTTCTTCAAGGTATTGGCAAAGCTCTTCCTCAATATTCATGGTACCTGATCCATTTTATAGCATCCCATTTGGCCCAAAAGCAGTCAGAACATGGGAAGCCTCTGATTTATTATGCAGAAATATGCAGTCTTGGACACTGTGCAAAATAACAGCACAAATTTTGGTAATTAATAACAGATGTTACAGTACCTGCTGCCAGAGCCAGGCAATGCCAATTTCCACAGGAAACCTGCAGTATCGTCTGTTGGTTCAATTTCTTTATCAACCTAAAGATGACAACATGGTTTTAGAGTAAGTGTCCACAAATACAATATCACCTTAGATAAAAATTATTATTTCCACTCAGATATTTGTTGTATATACACACAAAGTCCATGGTTTTGAGACTGAGGAACAGGTCTTGAAGGCAATACAGATCCATATGTAATAGATGCAAATCTGTGGAGACCTCTAGACACTTGACTAGTAACTCAACTACATTTCCTGCTATAACACTGATCCAACCATCTGGAAATGGTGAAAATAGCTGGTTCTTGGTGTCTCTTTCACTATTCCTTTTCAGGCACTGACATTTTTCATGCTGTTACGGGCCTAGCAGATCCAGTGAGTTACAGCACCAAACCTGCTTCAGTGCTTTGTACAGAAAATAGCACGTCAAAGGTTCAAGCTACTCCACAAAAATGTCATTTTTAAAATGGCACTATCGCATTGCTATGCGAGCCTCCCTCTGCCTGTTTTATCAGAACCACATGCAAGTTAAGGACTGTCTTCCCACAGAGCCCTTCAGCCCAAACATTAATCTCTTGTCATCGAAACTCTTCCTTTAAATACCGTTTTGACAATGACAGCCATCCTAGAGAGACATCCCAAACTTCTGCTCTGCACTGGATCTCCAGTGGCAGACCAAATGAGAGACTGCATCTGCTGTCAACACAGCATGATAAAACACCATGAAGTACAAACAGCATTTCTGTTTTTAAGTGATCTTCCATGCACCTCCTTTTTCTGTGCAAAACACTGTGGCATTTCTCATGGAGGAAGCTAGGCACGCTCCAATTTTCTTTTCCATCCCTCAGCCATCCATGGGCACAAAGTCTGTTCAGCCCAAACCTCCTGAGGACTTGCAGGGCTCAGGGAGCAGCAGTGAAAAGGAGAAGGAATCACCTTCATCCCAACAGGAGAAGGGCCCTATTCCTGCCACACTGACAGAAAGTGAGCAAACCCTTGATGAGCAACTCTTGGTGAGCAACCCTCTGAGGAGCTTCCCTGAGGAAAGCTGACCTTGGTGAAGGTGAAGGCTGAGGTAAAGGCTTACCTTGGTACTGTCACTGCATCTTCTATGGTGGTGAGCCCCAGCTGCCCGTCGCTGCCGGCGCCCCAGGAGAAGAGCTGGCCCTGGTCGCTGAGGGCCACGCTGTGCGACTCGCCACAGGCCACGTGCACGATGTGCTGCCCGGCCAGCGCCCCGATTTGCTCTGAGGGAGACAGAGGGACAACGCCTCTGGTCACAGCACTCATCTCACAGCCACACACAGACGCCAGGGCTGCGCAAATCTGCGCGCAAAGCCATTCAGGTGAGTGCCCTGATCCCCAGTCTAGTTTTAAAACACGTCCTACAGGAGGAAAAGCACCAGGTTTACTGAAAACGTGTCACTGCTGAGCTCTTCTGAAAGCCTGGTTTGAAGACCACAGAAGGCAGGCAGGTATACATGCCTCAAGCACAACGGCAGCCAGCCTCTGAGACACAGGAAAACCTATCAGGTTTTTCAGGAACAGATATCCCAGATTTGAGGTTTCTCCACTCAGTTTTGATTCAGGGATCATCCAACAGTGAGAAGACAGCAGACCCTGTAAAACATATTTGACCTTCCACAGCTCTCATGTCCAATGAAGATGAGTCATCCACAAAGCTGGATGTCATCCACAACCCATCCACCACACCTTGATTTATTGCTTGATGTGTATGTGTTACAACACCCTCCATGCTAATCTTGGAACAAGTTTGAACCTATCAACCTATTACTACCACTGTCAAACACTCAAAAAAAAAAAAAATATATATATAAAGAAAGCAAAATGAGATGAAGGAATAAGAATTTTTAAATAAATCATCACTCAAGTCCTCTGGAAGACAACCCACAATTGACTTTTCATCATTACGTCATGTTAGGCAACTGAAGCAGGTTTGACAACTACTCTAAAAACATCTATAACCAAATCTTACTCATTACACAATTTTTACAAAGGGCCATGAAAAAACGTCTTGTTTTTCAATAAAACACTGAAATACCACACAACTGATGGCAAAGCTCCCTTTATGCCAGACAGAAGCAAAGTTGCTTTTCTTTTTTTTTTTCCCCCTGAACAAATACAAGTGTTCCAGGTGGATGAAGAAAGACTTCACCCTGTAAGCTACAAGGCAGTGATCAGTATTACTGAAATCCCACTTGCCTGGGACATGAAAGGAAAGGGTCATTACATGTCATTCCATAAAAATGATACCCCACATCACAGGCATCCAGACATTAACACACACAGCACCAAAACCTGCTTACCAATTAATCTGCATGTCTTAAATGACTGTAGAAAAAGGTACCCCTAGGAGGGCTTGCCTTCTGTGTCTGGGAATGAGAAAATGAGGAGAAAAATCCCTAATGGATGTTTTTGAAGAAAAAGTTGACAACTATTTAAATATGTATTCTAGCTGAAGAAAACGCCACCTGAACATTGCTTCGTTTCACCCAAAATACTTCATGGCAACAGAGGTGCAGTTTACAAGTAACAAGCACACAAACATCTTAGGAGGGCTTGAGACCTGCCACTCAGTAACATCCTGCAGCTCTTTCCAGCTGCACTAATTTCACCCAGTCCCACTGCCAGTGCAGAGACACAGCCAGGTTTGAGGGTGTTATCTCAGTTTAGACACACAGCTTCCCACTTGGGCCCACAAGCACCCAACTATAGCACTGCTTTGGCAGCCTGGTTAGTGTTCATTTACATATATATAAATATATTATATATAAATGAGGGAATCTATTTTTGTCTGAGAGCTCTAAACAACCAGCAGCTGTAAAGGCTGATCAAGGTCAATGACAGACAGCAGACAAGGTGTCCCAGCAGCACATGTGACTCTGGTCTCTTCCTCTCAGACACCCAGCAAGACAAACATTACCTGCTGCACTGTGCCCCACACACCACCTGAGTTCACACAGGTGTGTTTCTGTAACCTCAAGGTCCAGAATTAAAGCTGCTGCTGGAGAGGATCACACCATGAAAAGGAGAGCAGGATGAAGCCATCCACTTCTCCCAAGGAAAACCCTTTGATTTATCAACCCATCACTTCACCCTTGCTGGAAGGGTGCACTGAGACTTGGCTGTTAGCCAGAGCACCTCAGCTCCTAAAAGCAGTCCCCAAGTCATCAGCCAGCCCCGCTTCCAAAGCTGCTCCCTGCACCCTGCCAAACACTCCAGGGGACATCACGAGTCTGCCAAAACAGCAAACATGGACAGTATGAGATGCTGGGGCACCCACAGCAGACACTGTTTTGCTGCCTGCAGGCATACAAAACACTTCCCTGGGAAAGCAGTATTTGCCATAGTAAGTCTTATTTCCAGCAGGAGCTGACCCTGAATCACTGAAGCACCTTGGGGAGGTCACAGAAGACTCCAGTGACCAAAGATTAGCATCAGGAGCTGGAGGAGGCAGAATTCTGACCACAGCAGCACAGCAAACAGGGAAAGAGTGCCTTGAGGTATGTGGCTGTGGCAAGGACTTCACACACTGGGACACTGAGAGGACACCCAATAGGTCTAGAAATCCGAGGTTGTTTCAGTCCCCTCTGGCTCCATCTGAAGTTTAATTTGGCAACACAAATGTGACCTTGCTCTACGTGCCATCCCAAGAAACAAATAAATACCAACTTGTTTTGAAAGGCTGCCCTGTGCCACTGAAAGCCTTCAGTGACTGCACTGCTCACCAATGGAACAGAGAACAGTCTCACCTGGACTTGCTGGATAACCACAGACAGAAAAAAACCCATGCCTGCCTTGGAGATGAAGCTCTTTGCCTTCAGAAAGGTGCATGTATGGCCCATCTTACCACAATACATTCCTACCAACCCGTCAATAGCAGTTTGTCTGAAAAGTCATTAAGAAATGTAAATGCCAAATAGTTTTAAGTTTTATACACTCAGACATATTTCTTTCCAGAGATGGAAAAAAGCCAGCCTTCTCCTGGGATCACAGGCTGCCCGGGCAGTCCAACAAGGGTCCCAGTTCACTGTCAGTTGCCAAGTCACTGAATGTACCATCTCTCAGCTTACATGGGATATCAAAAACATCTATCTGACAACTACTTCTTTGTTGACCTCCCATCAAAATACTAGATGTTTTAGTGGTTGGTAAATATCTAACTTCCAAAGCATCAAAACACCATTATCCACTCCTTAGAGAAGATGTATCACTGCACTGAGATGAAGAGTACAAAAGGTGAAGTTTATTCTTAATGTAATTGATGAATAAAACCAGTCAAGTGAGGCTTGACAGGCAAAATTATCTACTATCCACTGCTAAGCAGAAAAAAACCCTGAAAGCAACAGGGAAGGGCTGAAGCAGTTAGGCAATACAGTGTTTCAACACCTCATAAAACTTTCAAAAAACAAACAAAAACTCCTAAGTTCCAAGAAGTAGACACTGAAATAATCTTTTCTTCCTGAAGCTGTCAGCCGTCTCAAAACAGCACCAATGCTTAGAAGTAATTTATCAGTTTTTCATATCTGCTGGAGTTCCAGCTTTGATTTCTCTCTTCTGTCACTTTAACTTGTGGATCTCAACAGAAATAGGTATAACAAGGTTTGACTTCTTCTGGTTTTAACCCTGCTAGATCTCTTCATAAAATACACTGGAGTAAAGAATGAGGCAAAATGTCTTCAGGACAGCCCATCTGTGAATGGTGACAGGCCTGCTTCCCAGGACTGCTCTTGTGTTTTCTTGCTTTGCAAGGACATTCCAGCAAAAGTTGAGGATAAGTGGAGTATGTTTGTACAACTCAACTTTCTGATGATCAGTGCATTTAGCTTGAAGGTTTGGGAATGGCAGTAAGGCTGGGACAAGAATGAAAACCCCTGACAAGCCCACCATCAGTCCACAGCTTCCCTATTTATAAAACAGGGCCCCTGCTTTGCCCCTGCATCTTTGGAAAGCTATACAGGATCTTCAGCGCCTGCAACTGCTAGAAGCACAAAGCACTCATTTAGACTGCTCTAATTAGGATATACAGGCAATGAATGATTAATTAGCTGTCGTACTCCTAGTAATTTTATCAGAGAGTTGGTACACCCTGTCTATGTATAGCTTCCAGCTGCTCACAGCACAGGCTTTTGCTAGAGGATGGGGCAAAATCCTCCAGTCATATGTGTACCAGGATGTACAGGAACAGCACCAGATGGCTTCTACTGCCTGAAAACTGCAGAGAAACCATCAGCCCTGAGGTTACACCTTCAGTGGCAAAATCTGCATTTCTGGTCAGAAGAAGCTGTGTCTTGGAAGCATGTCAATTTATTCCAGTCTGCTTGGACATCTGGTCAAAACTCTCCATTGTCTCCCCAGCTTGACAATAAGCAACTCAGCGCATTTGCTCTTTGTTGTTGGTGCCTGCAAGGAAAGTGCTCACAGATCCTCAAAAACGTCTTACTAGCTTGCCCAGGTAAGAGATGGTGGTAGAAACACAGGCAACAGAGAAACAGGTAAGCTAAGGTAAGAAATTCCTCTGGGTTAAATGCTAGCAGGTTGCAAGTCTGAGGACAGATGAGCCAATTTCTTTGCACTGCCATGCTTGTTAATATAGTCCACACCCACACTGAGGATGCATGAGTACTGTGCAACCCAAATCTAAAAATGAAATGTGTGAGATACAATGTTTCAATGCACATGGCAGCTGAATATTTAATCAGACAACAGGAGCGACCTAAATTTCACCTATATAATCATTCTATTCTCTGAGTACTGAAAAGCCTTAATTCTTACAGGAAAGGAGCAGAGTTCTCGCCTTTTGGAGATGAATTGCACCAACACATTAAACCTTCTAATAAGGTGACACTAACAGCATTAGCACTTAGGGAAGCCTGATTCAACAGCCAAAAACTCCATAAAAATCTGCTACTGCCTTCAACAAGCACCACAAGAAAATCAGAAAAACATCATGGCCCAAACTGATCAGTCACCACCACTTTACTAGGCCACTGTACAAAAAGCAAGTAAGCAACAGTGGATCTACCAAATGCCCTGACAAGATCTTTATACATTAATTAGTAAATTTCACCTGACTCCCCAGTCTCCAATGGCACATCCCAAAGATGTTTCTGCATATGATTACCATGGCTCTACTTCTAGGCTGTGATGAGCTTCATTATTTCAGTCCTATTGAAGCAGCTGAACATTAAAACATGTCTTAGTGCTTTAAAGAAACTGGAAAAAGAGAAAACCAATGTGCAACAATCAAAATGCTTGCAATTGAAAGAGCACTAAGAGAGAAGGTATCTCCCTCCCCTTACAAAAAGTTTCTCCATTTTTTGTCAGTATAACTTCCATGTCTTAGCTATTCACTGTTTTTATCAGTGTTAGCAGTAAAACACCAGCTGTTTAACCAGTAGTAGCACAAGTACACTCACTGGCTTTTCCAGAAAATGTCATCCCCAGTGGAAGTGTGATTCTGCCACTTGGAAACTGGTAACTGTGGAGGGGGAAACCATGGTGTTTGCCACAGATTTTTTGTCCCTTCGCCTCTCCCTTAAAGCTCCCAAGAAGGACTCTCTGATTTCCCTGTGCCCACTTTCAACTCTGACCACCTAGGCATCCCACACTCCAGCTGTCACAGGGAACATCTGGAGCCCTGGAGCAGGATGAAGAAATCAGACTCTATAAACCACTTAAACTAAACACAGACTTTGCAAAGCTGTCATGTGCTTTTTGAAAACATAATCTAACCCAGCCAGCTAAAACTGCTCCTGTGGCTTCACTCACACCACCTCTGTGGTTTGTCAGCAGTAAAATCAGAGGAAGGTGCACAGGGAGGAGTCCAGAGCTGTTGGACAGTTTCAAGAACACACCTTGGTGACTCTACTCTGGCATGGCCAGGCAGATGAGACACACAACACGTAGACAGCTGGAACCACCCTGCCTGACACCAGCTCTGCAATTTCACCTCCCTGATCTTCACAGAGCGTCTCTTGAGAAGGCATTACATGCTTGTTGCATCTTGCGCTCAGATTATGTGACACTATTGCACACAAGGGTGTGAGAAACGCTGTGCTCTGCACCTGCACAGCACCAGGCTACGAGAGCAAACCTCATGGGGAGACCACATCCCCACCATATGACAGCTATCCTCACTACATCCCTGCTGCTCTCACCTACATGCACACCTTATACTCAAACCTCTTAGCATGGGGCAAAAACTCTGAAGCATGCAGCAAGCTATGTTTACATCAAAATGTAACATACTCTGACTTTCAACACCTTAAGTTTACTATATCCATCGAGAAGGCTGGGTTTTACAAGACCAGTTTGCAAATCTTGAGCTTTTCCTTTCCTGAACTTGGTGAATGGTGCTATGCTTGCACCAGAAAGCAGAGCAGAAGGAAGAGAAGCCTGATCAGAAAGACAGAAAACAGCAGCACTGAAGCTGATAAGACTGATAATTTGGTTACAAGGGAGGAAATGTAAACAGAGAGTAGACTCACTGAACGAAAAGTAAGTGTGGAGGGAAGACAGCAAAGGACAGAGGACAGACCAAAGCAGGTGACACTCCCCCAGAACATGGTTGATTACAGGAGTGGAAACATGGTCCATAGGTCAAGGCTGAGAAGTTCCAAGCAACAAAAGATTCTGCAGTTGCCTTTCATCCAGAGACACCAGTGATTCTTATCAAGATGATGGTTTACCTGCATGACACATGTGGTACTGCTCATTCATTTACTTAGCATGACCACTTACAGTCTTAAAATCTGAGAGAGGCTGGCTCAGTTATTAACACTGCCTTCACTTTATAAGGCTGTTTCTGGTCATGTCAAGGCAGGAATGCAAGAGCAAGAAGTGAGAGGCCACAGTGACATCCCAGGGTGTCACATCACATATGCTTTGCCAGCTACTCCCCCTCACAGCTGTGAGCAGACACTTACCCTGAGAAAGAAAAGCCCTTCCTCAGGCACAGACAGGAAGCCCTCCCCACTTTGCTGCCTTTTGTCTAGAGGACACAGCCTCTCTGAGGAGCTACAGATGCAGACTGGCATGGGCACAGACAGCTGGAGCAGGCTCCTGGAAAGGGCTGCTCAGGCTCAGAGGGCTCCAGTCTGGCAAGCATCAGCGGGCAGAGGGAAGAATCCACCTTCAGACCCTGGAGGCAAACTAGTAAGGATAGTTCTTTCAAAGAAATAAACCACCATGAGTCGCTACAGAAACACAGGGAAAACTTATGTTCAGAAAACTTATGTTCAGAAAATGTTATCCTCCTCAGATTATGACAGAGAGCTGTAAATTCAGCCAGGCTTGCTGGGCACTGGCAGGCAGCACAGAAGCTATGGCTGGTCCATGACTACTGAGAAACCCCCAAGGTCCACCATGTACACCCCAGCAAACCCCACAGCTCCAAGGCAGCAAGTCCAAGGGGGCAGGATGCACTAAACCTTGGCATGACATGAGGATGGATACCAGAAGCAGAAGGGGGAATTAGGGAAATGGGTGCCTAGATGCCAGATTTGATGGGCTGTGACATTTCAGAGTCTCACTTGTGGCAGGCCCAGGCTTTGATTAAGTAATACGATTTTCAAAAGCACTTGATTTGCTCCTCACTCTGTTCCCATTTATTTCAATCCTGCAGTGGTCTGCATGGGAGCAAGACAAAGCCATATTTCTGAAAAGCCACACCTGCACAGTGCACACTCAGTAGAGCACCTCTGCCCTTGCTTTCAAGGGCATTTCCATCAGCTTCACAAATCTTGCCTGAAAATATGTTACTGCAAATAAGCATGGTGACTGGAAAAAGGGAGGCAAAGAATGCAGTCCTATTAAACATTTTAAAAAAATTAATTTTATCTGCTGGGCATTCTGAGAAAAGATATGAGCATCTGTAGATTCCTTTTTGGTAAGTTTTTATAGGCAGGTCAGGTGTTGAACAGAGTGAGCATGTCTTACCAGCTCTTTTCAGCTACCAAAAATACTTGATTTCTGATAAGAAGTTTCACACAGATCTTTGACAAAAAGTCTTATTTCCAATACAGCTTAAGGAAGAATATTGGGCTGTCTGAAGATAACTGAGTCAAAATCAACAGCCACCAAACTACTCAAACCTCTCCTGCAAGCTGTGACTCTCAGCCATACTTACTCACCTTAACAAAGTCATCACTTTTGTCCAGCACAAACAACTGTTCTGACTACAAAAAGGTTGGGGCATTCAGAAAACTTGCATCTATCACCTCCAGCTTCTTCCCTGCCCTCTCCTTTAACTCATCACACACAGCTACCCAACCTATTTTATCCTGAACACATCTTGCAGCTTCAGCATGGTTGCAGGAAAGGAGCCAGTCATTAGTGCCACACACCGTGCCAAGGTTTCATGCTCCTTCCAAGCCAGGCAGGCAGACAGCCTTTATTTCATTGGCAGGCTTTTATTTCAGCTGCACCTTCAGAAAGCCTCTGAAGAGTCTGCATGGTACAGGAGTGACAAGTAGCAAATACCACAGAGGTAAGTACAAGTTTAGGTTGCCAAATTGCCCCACAAACCCCCAGTCAGAAGGCAAAAATCTGGTCATTCTTACTGCAGCTCTGCCTTTTGAGGTAAAGAAGCATTAAAACTGTCTCTCATGTCCTCTGTAACAACAGATCATACTGACTGTAAAAAAACTAGTATCTTGCTTCTCTGAGCTCATCCTTGTTTTTACCTCTCAGCAAAATGAAACCAAGAGAGGAATCTGGTGGTTCTAATAATACATGTGTGTTTAGAGACAAGACTTTGGAGCCGCATCTGAGAACACCTTAGAGCCATTTTAGTTGCTGAGTAGATTTCTTTGCTGTCAAGAAATCAGATTTTTACTTGTTTAGGCCCTCCTAAAGAGCCTTCTCTCTCCTCAGTGTAGGTTCTCCTAGTCCTACAGTCTCAGAAAATACTGGCACAAGTCAGTTCACATGATCAAGACCACACAAATTTTAAAACAACTCCCACTATAAATATCTGGCATATTCAAATCTCTCAGCCAGCCAACTCAACACAAAGCAGGCAAATTTAAGGTATCTCAGGGAAAGCACTTCCTTTACTTCTCATTCAACCAAATACCAATTGTTTCTAAATTAAGTTAATTCTAAATTCTGACATCTAACTTTAAAATCATTCTGAAGCCCAAATGGCATCAATTCAGCTGAAATTGACTCTCCATAAAGCAAATCCACTGCAGCCACTAGTGAAGGCACAGCAACCTGAAATAGCTCGGTTGGATCCTGCGATCGATCAAAGGAGCAAGAGGGATGAGTACAAAGGAACACCCCAACTTCTGCAAGGGGTGACCAGTTTGATCACTTTTTTCTTTTTACAAACAACATTTACAATGAGTGCTGAAACACAAAAACACACAGCTCTTTGTCTGCAACCTGCTCACGACAAACACAAGCCCTGTCACCTCTCCTCCAGGGCAACCAGGACCTCGTGGCTGACTTCTCACCCACCGGGAAGAGGCTAAAACAGGAAGATCCACACACACTGTCCTTCCAAGCAGGTGGCACATCTGAATTCTCAGCTGTTCCGGGGTTTATGATTAACAAGCACGCTGCCCTGACCTGAACACAGAGCTCTCTGCCACTGTAAGCCTGTGCTGAGGCTCAGGACGAGCGGACTAACATTTGAAAAGAAAGGCCACTCAGTTCAGAGAAATCTAGAAGATCTGGATCACCGAGGTTGGCTTGTTTATTTGTTTTGGTGGTGTTTTTTTCCTGCTTTTTGAAAGAGAATGAACATTATGATGATATTTCTATCAGCAGCTATGTGCAGATAGATTCCACAATGCACAGAAAAGC